>CABEEJ010010220.1:0-15073 GCA_901482245.1 Timema douglasi
CACAGTGAAGTGGCAGGTCGGGGACATATAGCACAGTGAAGTGGCAGGTCGGGGACATATAGCACAGTGAAGTGGCAGGTCGGGGATATATAGCACAGTGAAGTGGCAGGTCGGGGACATATAGCACAATGAAGTGAGTGCACACCATCAATAACGTTAACACAATCACACAGTCATCGGGGGGAAAAAGACGAGTTCTTACACTCGAAAGCTTTGACGAACAATTACTTATTTTTTCTTAAAAACACACTAACAAATAAGGCTTTTGTGAAAGCTGACACCAGGAGTACCTTTTCAACTCCAACAGCAACAATTATTCTGTTGAATCGTGCTGCCTCATTGTTAATACGATCGCAGAGCTCATTACCTCCAGGGGCGCTATTTTATCTTTCTTACAGATTGTGACGGTGTGCTGGAATATTTACCTTCTTTTGAGGCTAAGGAAACCATGCCCTTTTCTATAACTTGTTCACGGTTATTTAAAATGCCAAGACCAACATCTTGGCTCGGACCAACCAGGCTATAAGCGTACCAGTACCAGACCCATAATAATGACGTGCATTAAGTTATCCGTGTGGAGCAAACATTACACGCTCTTTTTGTGCCTCCGGGGGTGGCCAAACCAATAAAATGGTAATGACAAATATTCTCGATAGATATATTCTTAATAATGATTATTTGAAATTTTTATTTTGTAAAATGGGTGGTTTTTCAAATAAATGACCAGAAACAGAATTTTGGCTGCCATTTTCCAAGATGGGGGCTTAAAGCCAACCCTTTTTTTGGGGAAATTTATAGAATTTCAATCAGAAGGTTAGAGAGAATATGTCTACAAATTCTCTCGCTTGTATGGAATTAAAAAAACCTCATTTATTAAAATATAATGACTGGCCTAAAGGAGCAAACTGGCAAAGTGGAATTAAACCTGGGGGTCACCAAACTCTTTGAGTATGAGAGATACTTTCAAAATGTCTGGTTATTTTGCAAGCTACCTACCCAATTTGAAAATGTACAGTGTCATGTATTAGCTATCATTATACACTGTTTAGGAGCCATAATGGTACATAAATTATATAAAAATGTTAGTACAAGGACTATTCCAAAATCAACCTTTGATGGGCTGGTAAAAAAGTAAAAAATAAAAAAACAAATCTCATTGCATAAAAAAAACATTTACATAGCTGCATTGCTTCTCCACAAAGTCGCCACCCAAATTCAGGCATTAGCCGTGCCGTGGCACCAGCTTTCGTAACCCCTCGTCAAGTACCAGCACCACCAGGGCACTCGGTCGGTTGTTGACTCCATCCAAGAGCCACTCGTTGGTTTCCGAGCACCGGGCAACCGGCCGGATCGTCATCTTTATTCAAGAGATAACAACCCTCCGACGTTATCGTTAAACAATGAAGAATCTTTGGACGTCTGTCAGATGCAAAGGACGCAGGGTGCTCACCAAGGGTGTCGTTCTCCTGCAAGACAATGCTTGTCTCCACACCGCGGCTCGCAGAACTGGGGGATTCCCGAACATCCCTTTTACAGGCTCGCATAACTGGGAGATTCCCGACCATCCCTTTTACAGGCTCGACTCAACGCCAAGAAATAACCATTTCTTCAGAAAGATGACGATCCGGCCCGGTGCTTGGAAACAAACGAGCGGCTCTTGGATGGAGTCAACAACTCACTGGGTGTACCCTTGAGGGGTTGCAAACGCTGGTGCCACGGTACGAAGTGCCTGAATCTCTAACGTTGCGAATGTGTAGAAAAGTAACAAAGTTTTGTATGTAATAATATTTATTTTTTTATTTTGTGACTTTTTTTTTACCAGCCAATCAGAAGTTGATTTTGGAATAGCCTGGAACTTTTTAACTCTAGAAAATATACGGACTAATAATGTTTAAAACAATACTAAAGTAAACTGTATGCATAAAAAAAATTGGTGTTTAGCTTTCTGAGAAGAATCACATTTTTAAAATGATCGGTGGGTTGCCTTTCTCCTCCATTCGAATTAAGTTACCGAGATGGTCAGCTTTGAGAGCCTACTTCTTTATCTGTTTTTTAACCACCTCCAGCTAAAAACGACGATAAACACACGGAAGCAGAGCAGAAATATTTCACTCAGTTTTGACCATTTTGCAAAAAATCTATAGGTACTACCCAATTTAAATTAAAATTCAAATATTAAAAGTTAAATAGTTTTGAAAAAAAATGTTGTTGTACCATTATTGGAAAAATATATTTAAATGAAGAAGATGCAGGTGTTTTAAAGACCTAGGTTGACAAAAAAATGGTTTCATAGAAAGTAATCTATAAAAATGGGAGTTAAGTTTATATTAAATATAACAGAAGATCTATGTGAATAAGGTTTTCCATCACAAATTTCTTCTGTCAACAGTTGTTGAAATAAACGATTATTAAGTTTGCATTTCAACTATTAGTTAATGGAAACATTTCTACATGATCAATTTTTTAAAGAATCAAACTAAAAAAACCATAACTTGTATTTTTAATACGTCTTTCTGTCGAAGAGGTACTAAAATAAAAACAACATAAAAATAAACCATATGATAATATATTTGTAGTCAGCTTGGACTGCCGGGGCTTTTCTGGAATACTATAGTGAAATATGTGTTATCAAAATTGCAATTAGTTCAATTAGTGAGGATGAAAAAAAAAAGTACTCTCAAAAGAAGCTGCTCATCAAATTATAAATAATTCTTTATCGGCATTTATAAAAATGAAAAAAACACTTTACAACACTGCCTCAATATAACTATTTAAGGAGAAAATAAAACAACATTTGATAGATTACTACTATAGTACTAGTAATAATGGGTATTGATACAACAGTTCTAGTATTGTTGGATATTAATAAGGTAGGTACTAGTATATTTTGACTACTAAAAGGGTACAAATATTTTTTGGATATTAATAAGATACTAGTATTGCTGGTAATTAATAAGGTACTAGTGTTGTTGGATATTAATAGGCTACTACATTTTACTTTTGTTGGTAATTAATAATATGGTACTAGTATGGTTGGATATTAATAAGGTAAAGGTATTGTTGGATAATAATAATGTATTAATATGATTAGATATTAATAAGGTACTAGTATGGTTGGATATTAATAAGGTACTAGTATTGTTGGATATTAATAAGGTACTAGTATGGTTGGATATTAATAAGGTACTAGTATGATTAGATATTAATAAGGTACTAGTAATGTTGTGTAATAATAAGGTATGTACTAGTATATTTTGGACACTAATAGAGTACAAATATTTTTGGATATTAATAAGGTACAAGTATTGTTGTAAATTAATAGGCTATTACTATTGTTGGTAGTTAATAAGGTACTAGTATTGTTGGGTGTTAATAGGCTGCTACTATTGTTGGTAATCAGTAATCTGCTACTACTATTGTTGGTATTTAATAAGAAGGATACTAGTATTGTTGGATATTAATAATATATTATTATTGTTAAATATCAATAGGCTACTACTATTGTAGATAATTAATAATACGATACTAATATTCTTGGTAATTAACATATGACACTAGTATTGTTGGTTATTGATAGGAGCCTATCAGTAATGTATACAATTTATTATTAGTTCTGAGTCGTATTACCTTTTTATGTTTTTTATCATTATAAATTTTAGGATGGTATTTGGTTGTGGCGTGTTAGTTCTCTGTCCAAGACAAATTAAGTTTTTTCAACATGTTTTGAGCTAAGACAAAGAATCCTAGTATACTAATGTACATTAATTTAAATAACCGATTTGCACTATTTCAGGTTTTCACCCTCTTTTGTCATGAAACTATCTGTAAGTTTTTCTTGTGACTTCCCCCCCGAGTTTTGTCAGTTCTGTTGCCAGGTTGCCAGGTTGCCAGGTTGCAGTGGTGGAAGCTGTAAGAGTCAGACATGCTGGTGTGGGCTAACATGCTAACCACATCATATAGTGCCAGTTTGATACAAAGTCGGACACTCATGAACAAAACGCTTTCGTTACTTGTAATTGTGAATATTAACAAATTAATTTCTTTGCTGAAGCTTCTAGAATTGTATAGAAATACCTCTAGAAAGTATAAATCAATGATTTTAAATAGATTCAAACAAAGGTATTGTTAGAATGTTAGAAATAAACTTTAGTTTTGGGGCAGCTTTCCTCGACCAACTAAAGTGATAGTTATTTTAGTGTAGAGGATTCCGTCTTGCATCTTACATTATATGAGCACATTTTCCTCTGAAGGAATAGCAATGAGAGTGACACTCAGATACTTGTTTCCTCTGAAGGAATAGCAATGAGAGTGACACTCAGATCCTTTCAGTTGCCTCTGAAGGAATAGCAATGAGAGTGACACTCAGATCCTTTCAGTTGCCTCTGATGGAATAGCAATTAGAGTGACACTCAGATCCTTGCAGTTTCCTCTGATGGAATAGCAATGAGAGTGACACTCAGATCCTTGCAGTTTCCTCTGATGGAATAGCAATGAGAGTGACACTCAGATACTTGTTTCCTCTGAAGGAATAGCAATGAGAGTGACACTCAGATACTTGTTTCCTCTGAAGGAATAGCATTGAGAGTGACACTCAGATACTTTCAGTTGCCTCTGTGGAATAGCAATGAGAGTGACACTCAGATACTTTCAGTTGCCTCTGTGGAATAGCAATGAGAGTGACACTCAGATACTTGTTTCCTCTGAAGGAATAGCAATGAGAGTGACATTCAGATCCTTGTTTCCTCTGAAGGAATAGCAATGAGAGTGACACTCAGATCCTTGTTTCCTCTGAAGGAATAGCAATGAGAGTAACACTCAGATACTTGCAGTTTCCTCTGAAGGAATAGCAATGAGAGTAACACTCAGATACTTGTTTCCTCTGAAGGAATAGCAATGAGAGTGACACTCAGATACTTGCAGTTTCCTCTGAAGGAATAGCAATGAGAATGACACTCATATCCTTGCAGTTTCCTTGAAGGAATAGCAATGAGAGTGACACTCAGATCCTTGTTTCCTCTGAAGGAATAGCAATGAGAGTGACACTCAGATAATTGCAGTTCCCTCTGATGGAATAGCAATGAGAGTGACACTCAGATCCTTTCAGTTGCCTCTGATGGAATAGCAATGAGAGTGACACTCAGATACTATGTTTCCTCTGAAGGAATAGCAATGAAAGTGACACTCAGAACATTGCAGTTGCCTCTGAAGGAATAGCAATGAGAGTGACACTCAGATCTTTGTTCCATCTGATGGAATACCAATGATAGTGACACTCAGATACTTGCAGTTTCCTCTGATGGAATAGCAATGAGAGTGACACTCAGATCCTTTCAGTTGCCTCTGATGGAATAGCAATGAGAGTGACACTCAGATACTAAAGGAATAGCAATGAGAGTGACACTCAGATCCTTGCAGTTGCCTCTGATGGAATAGCAATGAGAGTGACACTCAGATACTTGTTTCATCTGAATGAATAGCAATGAGAGTGACACCCATGTTGTCTTTGTATCAAACTGTCAGGAATGGCCAGTGGTGTTAGGTAAGATATTAGGACTCGACATGTGACAACAGCCATTACTTCTTCAACGAACAATTCAAGATGCAGGGCATGCTTGACATCACACAACAATGTTGCTCCTGGAGGTTGGCACTATCTGTAAGATACAACAACACACATGTCTCGACATCACTGCACAATGTTGGCACTACCTGTAAGACACAACAACACGCATGTCTCGACATCACTGAACAATGTTGGCACTACCTGTAAGACACAACAAACACACATTTCTCGACATCACTGCACAATGTTGGCACTGCCTGTAAGACACAACAACACACATTTCTCGACATCACTGAACAATGTTGGCACTACCTGTAAGACACATTTTTTCATGAAAACAGTTTTCATAGACACATCCTTAAAAATAAACAAGAAATTTACCAAGTCTAACGACAAAAATTAATTCTACATTTAATCATTAGTTTAAATTCTGTTTATCAATATTAACACAGTAAGAACAGCCTTTGAGGGGGGAGGGTAGGCGAGCTAAGCTCAGTAATAGTGTGCTTTGTACGGAAACAACAAAATAAATAAAATATGGCTCAGTAGAAACATTAAGTTTAATTGTTTATGCAGTAAAATCGACAGTTGTTGAATATCTGTAATAATCATCGCAGCGTTTGAGCACGAGGTTTTATTTTTATCTAAAAAGTTTATCATCAAATACCGCGATGCTTGTGGCAGATATTTAACAACTTTTGGGTTTGTTTTTTTGTTTATAGTAGCGCCGCTCACTACCCTGTCAGGTGGTACACGTCTGTACTAATTACACTAATGTACATGGGATGAGTAGGGTTGAATTTAGAGGAAGTTTACCAAACCTTGAGTGGAGTGAGAGTGGAAAACCATTTAGGAAAAAACCAGCCCCCAGTTCGCTTGACCGGGATTCAAACCGCTACCTCCCCATCATCAGCAATCCGGTCTATTGCGCGAGTTACAACTTAGATCACGTGGCCACCAAAGAGGGTGGTCAAGAACGGTTGATATTAATTTATTTAGAGTAGGTAACCTGGTGGTCTAGGGGTAAGGTGTTGGACTTCTATGCTAGCGGCCGGGGTTCAATCCTCGGTCCCGACACAGATTTATCTGATTACCAAACCCTTCCTTCACCTCTGACAAGACATCTTGTGAATGTGGGGAATGCCAGGCCTCCACCGTGGTTCGGATTCCACGTTAAACTGTAGGTCCTCCATTTCATCTCACAATCACCCTACCATTACACATTAGCGTAAGTGCGTACAACCCGAGCGGGTAGTAAGACGCGGTGCTAATAATAATAATAATAATAATAATAATAATAATAATAATAATAATAATTTATTTAGAAAATTAAACTAAACATATCTATTGAAGCCATATCACATTTTATTTTTTGGCCAAAAGCAGGTTTTTATTATGTAAAGTAAAAAAAAAAAATAGCCGACCTTAGCTCACAACATTATCCACCCTCACACCCTTGAGTGTTCAATTTAAATATTTAAATTACTAGGGGGTGAATTTTTACACATATTCTTCCGACTCGTCTGTTGGTGTCAATATAACAAACGGGGAGGGGATACAGATCACTATGCAGGTGTACAAACACACACACACATGTCATACACACACATTATGTAAATAAAATATAACTTAATTTTTATCTATCTTTAGGCATTTTCAAATTATTAAAGAACATAAAGTTAGACATTTAAACTATACACCTACGATAGAAACTTGTTTCCTTCTAGTGGCAGGTTATCAGTACTCCTCGACAACAAAAGAGCATCTTAGTACTAACAGTTAGTACGTAACAGTTAGCGCTGGTACGTACAATTAACTGTACAGGCATTAGCTTCCTCCATATATCAATGCTGGTGTTCTAGGTTAAGTGACCAGTGCTGGGTTAACTAGTAACATATCTTTACAATCCTGATCAGTCGGACACTACAATCCATTCAGGAATTAAAAAAAAAATAAAAATCTTATTATTTGAAGATATTTCAATAAATAATATTTTATATTGGTCAGACTGTGACGAGATGGAGGCGGGGCTGGCCATCGGACAGTTGGCGGGGCGCAAAGGTATCGGCAGTGCGTGCCAACAAAATGTGGGGGGAGGGGGGTCACCACTTGTATTCTATTATTATTTATTTGTGTTGTGTGTGGTATATCTATATTATATAGGACCCCAGCGGGGAACCCCCCGGCCCTGGACGGAGGTCAGACGCTCGTCACAGAGGGTACAACAGTTTGTATTGATATGACACAGGAGGAGTTTGAGACTAAGGTTTGAAAACGGAGAGTATTGTTTGGGTTTCAAATTGTTCACTTACTATGAGATAATATTGTTAAGTGGCAGCAACAGGAAGAACAGTATTTATAACAAGAACTTATGGGAACTATCGACAGTAACAAGCAGTTTTATGGTCCACTTTTAAATGTAAAATGTAGTCAATTTAGTTCATACCTATCACTGATAGTTATTATATTCATTGATCATTGCTGATTATGGTTATTATTAATAGAGCAGTGCCGATACAGTAGTTATTATATTTATTGATTATTCATTCTGATAATTATCGTTATATGCTGATTATTACTTTTCATAGTTATTATTTTACTGCTTAATCCTACTATTTATTAGGTAACCTGGTGGTCTAGGAGTAGGGTCAGGCGTCTGTGCTGGGGGTCCGGGGTTCAGTCCTCGGTCCCGGCACCGATTTATCTGATTGCCAAACCCTTCCTTCACCTCTGACAAGACGTGTATTAATCACAACTTGTGAATGTGGGGAATGCCAGGCCTCCACCGTGGTTCGGATCCCACGTTAAACTGTAGGTCCTCCATTTCATCTCACAATCACCCTACCATTACACATTAGCGTAAGTGCGTGTAACCCGAACGGGTAGTAAGACGCGGTGCTAATAATAATGCTATTTATTATTGTATTTACTATTAATTCTGGTTATTATTGTATTTAATGTTTATTAGCTATGATTATTATTGTATTTACTGTTTATTAATTCTGGTTATTATTGTATTTACTGTTTATTAATTCTGGTTATTATTGTACTTAATATTAATTCTGATTATTATTGTATTTAATGTTTATTAACTATGGTTATTATTGTATTTACAGTTTATCAATTCTGGTTATTATTGTATTTACTGTTTATTAATTCTGGTTATTATTGTATTTAATATTAATTATGGTTATTATTGTATTTAATGTTTATTAACTATGGTTATTATTGTATTTACTGTTTATTAATTCTGGTTATTATTGTATTTAATATTAATTATGGTTATTATTGTATTTAATGTTTATTAACTATGGTTATTATTGTATTTACTGTTTATTAATTCTGGTTATTATTGTATTTACGGTTCATTAATTATTGTTATTATTGTATTTAATGTTTATTAATTATCATTATAATTATATTTACTAGCTATCTATTCCTGGTTATTACTGCTTGTTATTGTAATATTTTACTTGCTTTAGTTAAAATTCTATATTTTTTCTTGTTACTATTAAATATCACTTGAAACTGTCATTATATTACCTACTACTAGTTTCTTTTTAGTGTAATATAGTTACTAATGGTAGTTAGGTATTTGTTAAGGACTCTGGTCTACTGCCTGTACCTTCTCAAAAAGTTGTGTTGTTAAAACTATTAGTAGATACTAGCTTTGGATTGATAAGTAAAGCACATTAATTTCAAGAAGAATATACATGGGTTTTTCAAAACAAAGATTTTTCTTTGCTCCAGATTGGTTGACAAGTACCAACAACATTAATGTGGTTGAGATTTCAACTTTTTAAAAATCAATAAAAAGTAGCTACATTAAATAAAAAACCAAATCCAGCTAGGAATATTGATTAGGCCAAATGAGCTTACCAATTCATAATCAAGATTGATATATTTTTTTTTTTCAAAACTACTTAATAATGTAAGCCATTAGTTGACTTGATTAGAAGCAGATGCAAAATAAATATATCCTACAACCTGAAATTCAGAAAAATGTAAGAAAGTTTGTAATCAACGTACAAAATGTTCAATTGAAGGAAAAGATTGATATTTCAGCCAATCTACAGCGCAGGATTAGTTGTCAGTCATTTCGCCCTGATACGTCAGCGGCTTGTTATAACAAAATGGAAATAGCAACTAAAAGTGCTTACTATATAGGTATATTTTATTTTTACGTGTCAATGTCAAAAAAAAAAAGGATTGAATTGAATAAGTTTTATGTTTTACTGAAATGTATTAGTGTAAAGTTTTCACTCAATTTTTCTTCAAAGCAGAGGTGATGGAACTTTATTTGTGTAGAGAGAGGCAATTAGTAGAAACACGATATTTAAGATGTTTGACCCATCAAACTAAAGAAGGGTTTGGGGCCCCTATTCCAGATTTTTTATAAATTGAATGCCCTTAAAGCTATTTAGAGTGGTACCCAACTAATATTTTTTTCTCATTAGACTTATTTTTAAGCTTTTTATGATGTGATGCAAGGCTAGCTTTCAACTCTATATTTGATAATTTTGAAGGTTAAATAAATAAATCTAGAGGGGGGCAAATTCTTTCCAGGAGGTAATACCATCCCCCCTGCCCCCCTGACACCACGGTTCCACCGCCACTGCTTCAAATCGTGTAAATTAAATGATAAAACGCTGTCAGTTTTGTACTTAAAGTTACAAACTAAATTATATGTATGTATATTGAAACTCTAAATCCAGCAAGGTTGTGTATATTGTGTATGTTGTGTATGTTGTCATATGTTTGGCATTAATAACACATGTTAAAAGTGTGTTAGAAAGTATGGTCGATTGCAAAACTTAGTGTTTTCAACCTTTGGATAACACTAGGACAAGACGTGCATTGTACATGCATTTCTCCATTAATAAAAATTAAACATTTTACTTCATTAAAAATTATGGACTTAAATATAATTGTAAACAGCCATAAAAAATAAGTTATTGTAAATCTAAAACTTTAATATCTTCATGAAGTTGATTTGTTATAGTTTTGAGCCGAATATATGTTTTAATCTGGCCTTTGATTAAATTTGTACTTGCAGGTTCAAATGAACTGGTATATTTGCCTTTGTTGTTATCATTTATTACTAAATCTATGTTTAATGACTTTAGGTAAAGTTCCTAAAACACTCATTAGTATTTTAATGTTACTACTGGGTATTTACTAAAATAAACAGCAAGAGCATGGTTATAATTCAAAGCATTTTAATTTGTAGTTTGTTCATAAATGAACCTTGTTTTATATATATAATTCACTTGCTTGTGTTTCGTCTGTCCATAAGTGAACCTTGTTTTATAAAATATAATCCACTTGCTTATGTTTCATCTGTCCATAAGTGAACCTTGTTTTATATAATATAATTCACTTGCTTGTGTTTCATCTGTCCATAAGTGAACCTTGTTTTGGATAAAATAATCAACTTGCTTATGTTTCATCTGTCCATAAGTGAACCTTGTTTTATAAAATATAATCCACTTGCTTATGTTTCATCTGTCCATACATGAACCTTGTTTTATATAATATAATTCACTTGCTTATGTTTCATCTGTCCATAAGTGAACCTTGTTTTGGATAAAATAATCAACTTGCTTATGTTTCATCTGTCCATAAGTGAACCTTGTTTTATAAAATATAATCCACTTGCTTATGTTTCATCTGTCCATAAATGAACCTTGTTTTATATAATATAATTCACTTGCTTGTGTTTCATCTGTCCATAAGGGAACCTTGTTTTGGATAAAATAATCCACTTGCTTATGTTTCATCTGTCCATAAGTGAACCTTGTTTTGGATAAAATAATCCACTTGCTTATGTTTCATCTGTCCATAAGTGAACCTTGCTTTATATAATATAATTCACTTGCTTATTTTTCATCTGTCCATAAGTGAACCTTGTTTTGATAAAATAATCAACTTGCTTATGTTTCATCTGTCCATAAGGGAACCTTGTTTTATATAATATAATCAACTTGCTTATGTTTCATCTGTCCATACATGAACCTTGTTTTATATAATATAATTCACTTGCTTATGTTTCATCTGTCCATAAGTGAACCTTGTTTTGATAAAATAATCAACTTGCTTATGTTTCATCTGTCCATAAGTGAACCTTGTTTTATATAAAATAATCAACTTGCTTATGTTTCATCTGTCCATAAGTGAACCTTGTTTTATATAATATAATTCACTTGCTTATGTTTCATCTGTCCATAAGTGAACCTTGTTTTGATAATATAATCAACTTGATGTTTCATCTGTCCATAAGTGAACCTTGTTTTATATAAAATAATCAACTTGATTATGTTTCATCTGTCCATAAGTGAACCTTGTTTTATATAATATAATCAACTTGCTTATGTTTCATCTGTCCATACATGAACCTTGTTTTTTATATAATATAATTCACTTGCTTATGTTTCATCTGTCCATACATGAACCTAGTTTTTTATATAATATAATTCACTTGCTTATGTTTCAACTGTCCATACGTGAACCTTGTTTTATATAATAATATCAACTTGCTTGTGTTGCGCTTCCACTATTTTTTATTTCAATCATTTTGAACCTATTTGAATGCGTAAGAGTCCAGGATGTATTTTGTAAAATTTTACAAAGTATTATTTTCATCTAAATAGTGTAAGGTAAAATCTACAATAGTGACTACAAGCAGACCAACAAAACACTGGTTCTACCACAACAATACAGAAATAAACAAGGCATGAAATGGCAACAAGAGCTCCTAGCGTATCTAAGATACAATACCTAGATACTAACTACCAGAGTATTCGTATCTTAAATACTTATCATGTCATTTTTATCAGGTTCAGGAGTCTGGAAAATAAAGAAAAGAAGGTCAGAAGGGGCCCACAATAAAGAGGTAAGGTGCTCCAGACAACCACAGGAGCGACGGAACTAGCTGTTTGTTTCAATATAGAGTCGGAGGTACAAACGCATGCAAGTATCAGAACTGCTTAGTATCTAAACCAGAACACGGAATGGAGGCCGGGCGTTAGGATAGCTCGGCTCGTAGACTAAATGGTGAGAAAGATACATATCCATGTCAAGTAACGTGATAGTGATGTATCACTAGCGCACGAGTCTGTGGGTGTCTGTGCAGCTGAACACACGGTGGACAGAAAACAAATGATGGACACAGAAATGCAAGGGTAAAAAACAAAAACATACACATTAACAAAGATACAGGATAGTGCAATATATATCTGTCAACTTGCAGACTTGCGAGTTACTAGTGAGTGCTGTGATACGACATGTGGGCAGTGACTGGCCAGTGATCAGTGTAATGATATGTAAATAGTCTGTGATATGACAGATGTGGGCAGTGACTGGCTAGTGATCAGTGTAATGATATGTGTAACACTGGTCTGTGATGTATTAGCTATGGGCAGTGACTGGCCAGTGATCAGTGTAATGATGTGTAGCTAGTCTGTGATGTATTAGCTATGGGCAAGTGACTGGCTAGTGATCAGTATAGTGATGTGTAGCTAGTCTGTGATGTATTAGCTATGGGCAGTGACTGGCTAGTGATCAAAGTGTTCTGCTGCCCATTCCTGGCACATGAATTAATCATTTTAATATGAAACATATTATTTATTTATATTTTAATTAAGTTAGTCTGTAGGCCTACAAGAATTAGATGTAATATATTATGATCCTATAAATTCTAGCTTTGTTAACATTGGGACCATCATCACTACTTGTAGTTAATAAAAGTTAAAAATGCAATGTGAGGTTTCAAAGCTGTTGAGTTAGATGTACAGTAGCCCCATGACTTCTTTGGTGCTGACTGACCGCTTTTAAAAAGTTACCAGACCAAATGATGTATCCTTATGCTGAACCATATGATCTGCAAAAAACATGTGTTTAGCAGCTGTCACTTCTGACGGTCAAAATTTAGGTATATACCTAAATGTTGACTGTCAGAAGTCAGCTGTGATCTGTCAGTCAGCACCAAAGAAGCCATGGGACTACTGTGCCACTGAATACTGTGATGAATACTTGGTTAAGGGAACATGGCTATGGTTATAGATTAACTAAAAATACTCGAGTAATTGAAGCTGAGCTCATGTCGAGGTTTAGTTTGTACCTGCGGGTATATACAAGACATGATACCAACCTACTAAACAAACTCTAGCATTTACTATCTTACATTATACCGTGTGATAAACCAAATCTGGCCGACTCACCGTGTTCAGCGAGATATTGGGATGTCTCAAAGTTGATTGGAATATAGCTTCGAGTTTTACTAATCGTTAAATAAGGGCAAATTTATAAGAAGTGTATCTAAAATTTAATGGAGGAAGAGTGGAAAACTCTTTAGGAATAATCACCCAATTAGGATTCGAGCCTTGGTGTCCTCGGTATCGATGGTCCAGTATAATGTGGGTGTGTCGCTTTAGACAATGACGCCATGGAAGTAGGTTATTTAAAATTAAATAGCATTGTTAACATAAACAAGAACATATTATCGTAATAATTAACAAGTGTTGCGGTTGTTTGGCTGCGCAAGGGGAAAGGAAATGCACCTCGAAACACCCGGCGATGACTTCCGAGGTTCCCGTCAACCGGACGATCGTCGAAATGTGAGGTAATCCGGCCCACCTAGTTATTCATACATGACTCACATTTACGAGACACTTAGTTATACTTCTTGCTCGCACTTAGTCTCACCTGTATACCTGAAATTAAGTAACACTTAGAGATTGTATCAGCAAACGGCACGGAGCCTAAATGTTCATGGTAGAAACTTGAGTCATTTGGAGCATCGGATACCAAGACGAGGTTTTGAAAGAGCAGCGCTTCTAGCAGTCACAAGTGGAATCATAAGTATCAGACTCATAGCGGCGACAGCGACCTTCATCGGCTAAGTGGTTTATCGATTAAATCTAATATTGAATCACCCCCCACCCAAAATTGCACTCACATCACAAAGAGAAAACATTACAAATACAAAATAACAAATACTTTGAACAAAAATTGAATTATAAACAAATGGGCATGTTGTGATTGTCCGTGATTGTCACGGATTGGTCCACATACCTTCATCATGAGCAGTAACGTATTGAAGACAATCAGCATCATTATGAAATACTCGAAGGGCGTCGACACGACTATCCTCCACACCTTGTACTTGAAGCTGTTGGGTTTGTTGGGCATGTACCTCTCCAGGGGCTTGGCCCCGATCGTAAAGTCGATGCAAGATTTCTGAAGGGGGGAGAAATTGTCACCGTCAGAAACAACTCTAGACTCGACCCAACATGATATAAACAAGGGTCTCAACAATATACATGACCAAAAATGTTAGAACAGCGACCAATTTTGTAAATAATTTATCAAAATCATTAAAATCATAAACCATTCTTGTAACATAGAACAAAAGTAGTTCTTTAAATGTAAATAAAACTAGACTTGATTTTCTTTAATCCCCTGTCAAAATTGAGCAGTTAGTTAAACCACTAGACAATATTGTTAAAAAAA
>CABEEJ010010221.1:0-11538 GCA_901482245.1 Timema douglasi
ATAAATCTTTGCCGGGACCGAGGATTGAACCCCGGCCGCCAGCATAGAAGTCTGACACCTTACCCCTAGACCACCAGGTCACCTCGCATATTATAGAATGAGTTTTTGTTTGAAGCACAAGGATTTTATTTAGTAAAACTTGAAATACATTTCTAAATAACAGAAAAATATTAAATGTCGGCAGCTTATTTATATCTCAAGAGAAGATGTATTTTTGCCCATTTCGTCTTAGCACCCTTTCAGGCTATACACATACATTTTTATTTTAGCATCGCGTCTTACTACCCGTTCGGGCTATACGCCCATGTACCAGTCACACTAATGTGTTAGGGATTATGAAGGTTGAATTTAGAGGAATTGTACCCGCATTTACGTGGAGGGCGAGTAGAAAACTATTTAAGAAAAGACAACCTCAGTAGACCTGACTGGGATCGAATCCAAACTTCTCATCTTTACCAGTATAGTCTATTGCGAGAGTAGCACCTTAGAAAATGCTGTCTCCGAAGTGGGTTACACATAGATAAATAGCGCTAATGTGAAAGGTAGAATTTGAGAAAAACTGTACACGCATTTTAATGTAGGGAGATTGGGAATAAATTTAGGGAAAAACACCCCCAGTACAACCAACGTGGATTTGAACATCGACCTACGCATTCCCAGAAATACAGTCTAACAAGAGATTAACGCGCTAGACTATGTGACCATAGATGTGGGGAAAAATGGTGTAACTCTCATTACTGAACACACCAAGCTTTGAAAATGGTTTTACTCTTAAGTTATTAAAATTGAATTGGAACACTCCCCCCCTCCCCCTCTAAGATACTGAGTTGTCACCGATGTCACCAAGTGGTTACAGCAACTACAGCCAGGGCATGTAAGAAGAACATTCTCATCCGAAGTATTGCCCATTCAGATTGATTAACTCGATTTATTTCTGTCTTCACGGCAAATAAAATTTATTACATCCGCAGACTTGGAGACGAATCTACCAGTGGGCGATTGTTTGATCTAAATGTTTATATTCATTGGACACGAAACGGTTTATGGATTCTCAGAGCATCAGAAATCATCTAGGAAAACAAAGCATAAAATATTGTCTCACGTAAAATTTTTATTTGAAGTACTCGTATCTATTTTCTGTGTGCATAGTATAAAGTTTTTTGTGGTATACCACCTTTTCTAAATGCTTGGTTATATGTAGTATGAATAACACTAAGTAAATTATACTTTCTGATATTTTATATTAATGGTAATCTTAAATACAACGTTTATTATAAGACGACCGCCTATGTGGTCAGTAGTGTGATCGGCGTTTCGCCACACTATTTTCACCTCTCTCCTTCCAGGCAATATTCCGAGTTTTTTTAATTTATTTACCAACTTTGTATTACCTCGGACTAGTCACGTAACTTGTTTTTCTGTTCCAAAGCCATATGTAATTTCCTAATTTGTTTTTCTGATCTATTTGTTCGTAGGACGGACATCGCGAGGTATGTGATTACTTTGGTTTCTCAATACCTCGTAATAATTTGATTTGCTACTTCCTGACCCAATACCTCAGGCTATATGTTTTTGTTTTTTTCAAAAATACTTGCAATCGAAAGTAATTGTGGCCTCCCCCCCCCACCCCCCACACACACACAAAAACAATCGCTACCTAAAAATACTAGTGAGTGAAAAATAAGTAAGTCGAGACGCGTTTTATGATAAAATCTTCTTTATTTGGGTTATGTTAAGGCCATCGCCTTATCTTACATTTAACCCCTTACAATGTTAATTTAATACTTAAATGCTATTTATACAATAATTTAAAACTACCTATAATACTGGCACATAGAGAATAATAATACAAATATTGGTCACATAGCGAATAACAAAAGAAGTACATTAATAGACATATTAAAATAAAATGAATTTGGAATGTACGAATAGTTAAATAAACAAAATATAGAGATAGATAAAATAAACAAAACAAATTAGTACGCACAATAATATTACACACATTCACATGTAATTCATACCACGCATAACATATATTTTGAGAAAGCAAGTAATTTGAAAAGAAAACAATGCGGATATTAAATATTTAGTGACTATCTATTAAATAAATTTTTATGCATCACAATAAGGTTTATGAAAAACAACACTTTTACCAAACGGTACAGCCAGCTCAAAGTCACTGGGCTGGAATGCCACGTGGGTGGGTAATACCACGCACCCTAGTTTTATATTTATAGCGACGTATTGTTGACTCCGTCTAGTTCTATACTCTTTGGCAAAACGAAACAATTATAGCCACAATCACTTTCGCCATTTATTTGTTGTTTTGTGGACATTAATGTGAAACGTTCGTTTTTTCCTCATATGTTATAACTTTTGAAGCTTTATTTTTTTAAAGGTAAGGGCAACTTAAACATATTTACTTAACTATTTCACATTACATGTTTAATATAGAGATAATCGCTAATAAAATATATAGTTTTCAGTTAAATTTATTAATGGTTTCATCAGTTGGAGGTTAGTTTGTATTTTCACTACACTTTGGGGCAATCCCACGTATGCCTCAAACTGCGTGGCATTACCCCACAACACGCGCGTGGTTTTCCCTTCACACATTTAGAATCAAAATTAAGTCTGGAAATTTACCCCCCCCCCTAGACTAGGTAGAAGTTCAACTTTTTCCGAGGAACAAGAGAATGAATTGGCAGATCATATCATTAAATTAGCAAAACGGTTTTATGGCATGTCTTCTGTGTAACTTCATAGATTAACATTCAAGTTTGCCGAAGCAAACAACTTCAATGAAGACTTAAGATTAGCTGGAAAGGATTGGTTGCGTCTTTTTAAGAAAATACGGGGTAAAATCAATCAAGAAACCAGAAGGTACTACTTATCAATAGAATAAATGCCTTAAATCCAGAAGATGTTAAGTTGTATTTTAAAATTTTGGAATAATTCATGGAACAGTATCATTTTAATAAAAATAGGATTTACAACTTTGACGAAATTGGTATAGATACTGTTCAAACACCTGGACGTATTTTGGCACCGAAAGGGTTAAAACAAGTGGGAGTTGCAGTATCATGGGAGCGTGGAAAGAATACTAAGTTGATCTATTGTTTTAGTACCGCAGGATCCCACATACATTCCTAGAAAGCGGATGTCACCACAGTTAAGTAAAGGAGGGCCAATCGGTGCTATATATGGATGTTCAAAGAATGGATGAAGCAACGAACATTTATTCGATGAATGGCTTCAACATTTCAGAAACCACACAAAGCCTTCTAATGAAAATCCATTACTGCTCTTACTAGAAAACCATGGCAGCCACATATCCCTTGATATTTACAAGCATTATAAGGAAAAAGGAATTACCATGATAACAATACTACCCCATACGACCCATAAACTTTAGCCACTAGACCTCACTTTCTTCTCGCCCTTGAAAACAACTACCAAGAGTTGCATATTAAGACCCATGCCAATGAAAAGATAACACCATATGACCTAGCGGAACTCTTCAACACAGCCTTTATTAAGGTTGCCATCACGGAGAAAGCAGTGTCTGAATTTTGTTCTGGTGGTGTGTGCTCTCTTAATCCTGAAAATTCAGGCCCAGTAACTTTGAACCTGCTGTACATTTTAGGGAAATTGATCTTGAAGAGGAAGAAAATGGACAAGCTGTTCAATGACCACCCAGTAATGGGCAAAATGGGGACCGGAATCAAACGCGAGTTCAAGATGAAGTGGTGGTTCGGCAGCTTGAACAAGTCCCGGGTCCATCTACTAAGAAAACCAATATTTTAGTCAAAATAACAAAAGTTAGAGGGATAAAGCAGAAGAAACACATAAAGGTTACTGATAGTTCTTCTATGCTCAGATCTAAAGTAAAAACAACAACAAAAAATTAAAGAAAGTGTCAATCTACTCTTTGGACAGTAACTCCCGAAAAGGCCAAATTAGATTTAGAACTAAAAGAAAAACGAGAAAAGATTTTGAAAAAAGAAAAGCTTGCTGAAAACAAGATGAAAAGAGAACGTGAGAAAAATAACAAACACGATGAAAAGAAAGTTCCCAAAAAGATGATAAAAAAGAAAACTTATATGGGATGCTAGTATTTCAAATGAAGATTTAGATCCAAACTTGGGAAGTGATGATAATGAAATGGATGACATCAATCCGGGAATGATTGAAGATGTTTGCTTGATTTGTGGTGCGTTCTGTCGTGATGGCAAACTATGGTATAGGATGTGTGGTATGCAGCAATTGGAGCCACGAGGACTGCAGTGGATGGGATTCACCAGACAAGTACAAATGTGACACGCGTATTAAAAATAAGTAAAATAAAATTTCCAAGGCACAATAGATTGAAATGTTATGAAATGTTATTTTAAGAGATTTATTACATGTATAATAAACATATTATACTCTATGAACTTTTACACGTTAACGATCATTAGAACTTAGATTTATGTGCAAAAACTCTATCATAACCTAATCGCGTGCAATTTCCTCATAACACGCGTGCCATTGCCCCTCAGGGGTGGGGAATACCACGCATATAACCTAATTTTTATAATATATTTAAAATAAAATTTAGATATTTTATAAACTTGTAAGTAGGATCTATGTAAAGCTAAAATATTCATTACTATTTGGTATGATTTTGGAGTATTTTTGTTGGCAATAAACACCGTTATATTAAGTTATTCTTCAGTGCGTGTACTTCCCCCATTCTCCCCTACGTTTAATGATTCTATAATAACATAAGATATATTTCATTTATTTTATTTGAGCACTTTGACACTATAGCCAAAAAACTATGATCTAAAGCACTTGCGTATGCACATGGGGCGAGTAAAGAGGGTGCAAACAACCAAACCTTCCCCCCATAATTCCCTAGAGACCAATTTGCCAAATTTGTCTAAAACTATGCTCTGTGTTTTGGATTATGGGGGGGAAGAGAGGGGTTCATATTAGGTTAGTTACTTGCCGATATTTTGGTAACATACTAAAATAAAATAAAACAAACATGCCTTGGCCACAGTAAAAACAACTGTATTAGTCTTAACAATGGATCTACCATTACCGAGAAAGTCCACATTGTTAAGCGATAGCTAAAATCATTTATTAACACAGCTGAAAAAATACCCTAAATGACAATGTTTTCAGAAAAGCTTATAGACGTATCTCTTTGATTGAGAGGAGCAGATAGCCACTTGTTTTTCAAGGTTAGCTTAATTAAGGATTATTGCTATTAAATATTTAAGTACAAACATTAAATAACTACTATGGCACTGATACTATGAAGGAATATTAAAAACTAAACCATTTGGTGTCCAGGTGAATGTGTATGTACTTTTATTTATTTTATTTATTTAGCACCGCGTCTTACTACCCGTTTGGGTTATACGCTATATAATAATAAGCTTGTTTGAAACTATTTAAATATATCTAAATTTAAGGGACACAAACACACACGCACTCACGCGCGCGCACGTGTGTGCCTGCCGGATGGGTTTTATTTCACAGGAGAAAAGCATTCAGTCACGATCATACGTGTACTACCATGAATAAAGTATGTAAATAGATCAACATTAGACATGTACTGCAAACATATCATTGTGTTGTACTGACTGTACAAATTTAATCTTAGTGAATTAATAAAACCGTTACAAATATAAATAAATAATATTAAATACACAAAAACAAAACAATATATTACTCAAATACGGGTTTTATGAAAAATGCACTTGACTATGAATAGTTTATCAACACAGCTAAATATGCTTGTATCAAAATATTTTATAAGCCAACTAAACATAATTTTTGAATATTTTTTATTAATTTTATTAAGGAACGTATTGATAAATAATTTATAGAAATCAATCATGTACACAAATTTATCAGTGAAACAGAATGAGAAAGCATGAAAAACTGCCATGCCATTCCATGTTCCATCTTATAGCAGGCACTACTTCAAACTTACTTTAAACTACTTCATTTACTACTTCACTATTTCATTTCAGTTCTTTAAACTACTACGTACTTTAAACTACTCCATTGGAGTCTATAATACCATCTGGCAATGCTGCTAGAAATGAGAGTTTTTCGTCCACAACTAATCCACTAGCGTCAACTGTCACGTTAATTTCAGAAGAAACTGTGATAATAGTGATGGCTTCTTTTTCCATTTCCCATGAACTATTTGAATTTAGTACTTGCTCGGAATACTCATGGCTAGCAACTGATGCTTGAAGAGGAGGGTTTATTTCAGGCCCTTGACATATTTTACTTTCACTGGTCATTGACAGTTTCATCACTTTCCTCTTAACATGAAATTTTAAATTTTATCATTGAACACAAAGTGGAAGATAAAAAGGGAACCAGGAAGACCACGAACTCAACTGATTGATGACCTCAAACAAGGAAAGAAGGAATATGAAGTTTCAGGATCTAAAGGACGTTTCCAATAGGAAACTCTGAAGGACTCAATATGTCAATTATATGTTTGAATTTTAATCTGAATGACTGCTTATGTTGTATGCCCTTCAGACATGATTTATTTAGCCAAAGAAACTAATCGGTTAATACCTATCGTCAGATAGTCTGGCTTTATTTTTCTTATGTCCATTTGACATAGCTTAAATAAGGGGGCTTTGAGCTCTATATATAAGGAGGACCAGGTGGTCAAGTTTTCTAACCCATGTATTCATTTAACTATTCTGAGTGCTTATGGCACAATATTGTTTCGTAACGCCCTAAAAGTTATGTTCACATGTTCTATATTTGTATGGCTACAAGCAGTTTGTCTACGCCTTTTGTCTAAGACCTAGTTAGGTCAGTGTCACACTACATTCTTTTTGGCACCTTTTATGTGTTACTATTTAGGGTGCGCAAAGTGCGGAACACGGCTAGCTTCATATAGTGGCCCGCACAGATAGTATTTCCTTTCGCCCCTTGTTGGCGCCTCGTTTGGCTATGTATTTAATATTAGATTGTACTAGGTTTGTTGTATACCCCAGGGTATGGGTAGTTGTTTATATGCACTATTGAATACTCTGGCAGTACCCATCGGGAAAAGACTGGCCATAGTACTACATGGTGTTGACACCTGACTGTTAGCCGTCTCTATGTATCCCGTTAACCTGATTACATTCTATATCCTTAAGGTCCATTCCAGGGTTACCTTAGGCAGACGTGAGGCCCTGGGAAGATCTCGTTTGCGGGGCCTCCAGTTACCTGCCTTACCAAACCAAAAAAAGCTAAAAACATAATTTTTCTTTAAAACAATTGGCCCGTTTAATTTGGCGTGGAAATGCAGAGCCGTGGGAACAAACGGCTACCTTCAAGAATTGTTATTGTTTAGCAATTTTCTTTTCGGAAACGGTTTGTTCGAGAATAGAAGCATGTTGATTATGTTATACTTTTTATATACATACCTCTTCTATAATTTTAACAGTGATCAAATATTGATAAAATTGACATTTTTCAACCAAAAAAACTGCCTGCTGCATAACAAAAAAACTAGAAAATGTAACAACTAATGAACATTGATACATTATCTTAGAAGAGGTGTTAAAAATATTGCTATAAACATTTCACTCGTTCTCAAGAAAACTGGTATTTCCAAACGTATGATTCTTCCGTAAGACCTGTCTGGTAGCTATCGCCATCTACGGTTTCCGTGATACATCGATTCTTGTTGACGCGGAAGGATACTGGTGAAGCCACGCCACGCCTTTCACCCTCCTGCCTACCATCCCACAAAATAGGTTTTAGACTTGCACTCGATAGGGACAAGGGCCTTAATGTTATTACAGTAGTTTTCAGCTATAAACTAATTCTCAGACGTTAAAGGCATCAGGAAATGCCCTAAAAGATAAATGCATATAATAGTTATTGCTAGAAACCACATTTTTATATGTATAAGAGTTAATCTCTCCCCAACCCTTCATTCGATTTGCTTGCCCAACGAGCTTTATCTATATTGAAGTTAATTAAAACAGTTAATGCCTTAAAGATTTCCTGAGACATATCCACTACAGACAGATAGATACAAATCGGCGGAGTTAAAATGGAGAACTCTCTTCACTCATTAAATAAATACAACCACATGATCATGTTTTTATGGTGACCTGTTGGTCTAGGGGTAAGGTGTCAGACTTCTACGCTGGCGGCCGGGGTTCAATCCTCGGTCCCGGCAAAGATTTATCTGATTACCAAACCCTTCCTTCACCTCTGACAAGACATCTTGTGAATGTGAGGAATGCCAGGCCTCCACCATGGTTCGGATTCCACGTTAAACTGTAGGTCCTCCATTTCATCTCACAATCACCCTACCATTACACATTAGCGTAAGTGCGTATAACCCGAACGGGTAGTAAGACGCGGTACTAATAATAATAATGTTTTCATTTGTTTTTACACGTTGTCAATATTTGTTGATGGCCTATGCAGAGAGCCTACTATACAAACGCGTAATTAAAACGAATGATGAGAACAAAAATTTAGTGTGTTGGAAAACAAGGTGATCAGGACGATATTAGGTCAAAAAACGGATGAAGCTACTGGGGAGTGGAGCAAGTTACACAATGATGAATTACATACCCTGTATTCATCACAAGGCATTGTTAGAATAATCAAGTATCGATGATGACGGTGGGCAGGAAATGCAGATAGACTTGGATAATTTAGAACCTTGCTCAGAGTATTGACTGGCAAACTTAATGAGAAGAGAGTATTGGGAAGACCTAGACGCAGATGGGAGGATTATATTAGTAATCAGGCCCAATTTCTCAAGCTATGTTTGTGAAAAAGTAGTTTTCAAACCGTCCAGATTCATTGTCAGTGTTTGATTTTCATGCATTTGTTATGTCAGGATCACGATCAACATAACATTCACTTAACGTTCACTTAATTCTGGTTGGATCATATAAAAGGTTATATAAGATCAGATTGAATTTAACGTAAGGTTAACGTAACGTAAGAATGCGAGTAGACACAGAAAACTAATTTGAACTATTTGAAAATAAATGGTTCACATAAACAGAACTTAAATCAGATATGGATGGTTAGGTTTGAGCTATTTTCAATGGAAGACACTGCAGATCCATTAATTAATAAGAGGCCAGGACACTTAAGTGTTTGTGGACTATACTACAGAATATGTCTGAAAAAAAAAAAAAAAATTGGAGTAATGAATCACCATGTTTACGTCACTCACAACAAGATTTTCTGGTAGGAACTCGTATACTTTACTTAACGTAACGTTAGAGTTTTTCCTTGGTACACTCTGTTTACCCTAAAAGGTAGAGGTTTACCTTGATGCCGAGATCACAATCAACTTAACGTGCATTTATTGTCCATGCAACGTAATATTAACTAACGTAAGGTTTCTCCCAATGGTTTAAATGTAAGTCCTCACGATGCAGTTAACTTAACGTACACTTAACGTTCACTTAACTTAAGAGTTGCCAGGGGGAAACTTTTACGTTACGTGAATGTTGGGTGAAGAGTACCACGTGTTTTAGCTAACCAATCATGTTGAGAGCAACATCAACAGGGCTAATTAGTTTTCTTAATTTGTTTGTTTATGGTATGCAGATGACATCTTCGTTAATGGTTTGTCCATGGCGGGTATCCGTTTGTTGCTTATCAGCGTATCGTGTCAAGTGTTGCGTATCAGGGGAGACGGGAAATCGTTGCAAAGTGGCGTGTCAAATTTGACACAAAGGTATGCAACGAGCCTGATCGGTCATTTGTCGGTTTTTCGCCGTTACATCAAAGGAATGATACGGCAGTAAGTGGAAACATATGTGGACGGGCTACCATTTTACCGCGTTGCACACTCATTCCTGTCGAGGGCTCCCAGCGGAAACCTTGTGTAGAGATTTGGTTTTTGTTAGTACGGTTTTTTAGTTTATTGTTGGCCTATTTGATTGGAGTAAGTAGGAAACCATACGATTTATAGAAAGACACATGTAGTATCATGTTTAGAAATGTATGACTCAATTGAAGATATAAAAACTCAAAATCATTTGGGTGCACTCTAGTGAAGTTTTTGTACAATCCATTGACAGACTGAAGATTAAAGCCAGCCAATAAACTTGTTACTCTGTACACCTCCCTGCTAGCATACAATTTGACATCCACCAACGCGCTGATTTTTCATTTCTTATTTTTCAAAATCAAATATCGAATAAAAATGTAAGAGGCTGCCGCTATTTGAAGTAATGTGCTCATTGCTGCAGAATAACTAAAAAAAAATCAGACAGTGTTGCACCGTATCGTATCACTAGATGATAAGCAACGATGGCACGAAAGGCGGATACGCGTTAGTGGATAACGATATTAAAAAAAAAAGTTGTAGCGTAGTGTCATATATTATTTTGTATATCCAGTAAAGCTTCTATTGCAAGTACTTGCAGCCTTATAAACCCTAAATGATTGGCCTTCCTTTAAGCAAATTTGGGTGACCTGGCGGTTTAGGGGTAAGGTGTCAGACTCCTATGCTGGCGGCCGGGGTTCAATCCTCGGTTCCGGCAAATATTTATCTGATTACCAAACCCTTCCTTCACCTCTGACAAGACATCTTGTGAATGTGGGGAATGCCAGGCCTCCACCGATGGTTCGGATCCCACGTTAAACTGTAGGTCCTCCATTTCATATCACGATCCCCCTACTATTACACATTAGCGTAAGTGTGTATAGCCCGAACGGGTAGTAAGACGCGGTGCTAATAATAATAATAATAATAATTTAAACCTATTGTTTGTTACGTTACTTGAACTTTAATTTGATTGTGATTCCTGCATGCCATACCTTTATGGACCTGTCTCTTAAGCGGCAAAATAGTGGAACCATGCAAGGTAAACGAAGGGTTAATTTGATATCACTTAAACATTACGTTAAATGCATCACGATGGTATAAGTTTATGATGGTTAATTTTATTTTTGATGTTGGGGTGAGACTATTTGACAGTGGTTTACAAATATTCAATTGACCAATATGGATATAAGTAAAGGCTGTTAATTTAATTTTAAATTAACATGTAAGTATAAAAAACAATATTTTACATTCTTGTTCAATAATTTAAAATACGTTTTTTTATTTATGTATTGAATATCCATGGGAAACATTGATGGTGGTGAGGGAGGGGCTCAAAATAATTCTCCCAGTCCTCACCCCAAATTAAAATGGGGAGCGGAGGTGTATGCCCCCCTAGGTCTCTCAGTTTCTAAGTCCCTGCACTTAAGCGTTTTCAAGCTAAACGCACAACAAAAAATAAATATTGACAGCTTTAGTAAACCACGTAGGTAATATGGATTTATTATTATTAGCACCGCGTCTTACTACCCGTTCGTATTATACGCACTTACGCTAATGTGTAATGGTAGGGTGATTGTGAGATGAAATGGAGGACCTACAGTTTAACGTGGAATCCGAACCATGGTGGAGGCCTGGCATTCCCCACATTCACAAGATGTCTTGTCAGAGGTGAAGGAAGGGTTTGGTAATCAGATAAATCTTTGCCG
>CABEEJ010010223.1:0-15068 GCA_901482245.1 Timema douglasi
AGTAAGCGATTGAAATGTATCTGTAAAAGTTTTGCCAAGTTTGTAGCAAAATTTCACACCCACACGTTGTTCTTCAAGCTCTTTCAAGCACTTTGGCACTAATCCGACGAATAGCTTGTGCACGTGTTCCCTTCAGCGGATGTAACTCGCCAACTAACGGTCAGAGTGAAACGCGGCAAATGGCAGTTTGTTGTCTAAACCGGCCGCTACGTGCACTCAGTAGCCGCAGCGTGCTGCCTCTGCCGGTTGGCGGGCGATTTCAAAAGTTCGGTTTCTTTTTGAATACCCCTCGTATGTCAGCACAAAAGTATGTCAATCATATTTATTAACGAATGACATAAGAAAATTTGAATTTAGAAAATGTGGCGAGCCAACTTGAACATCAAACTAGCCCGCCACATTAAAATCGTTACCATGGGCGTAATTTAATGGTACAAAAGCTGAATTTCGGGCACATATGATTACAAACGGAGCACTAACGAATTGCATAGGAAAATTTGGATTTCGAAAATGTGTCGTTCTAACTTGAACATTAAGCTGGCCCGCCACATTAAAATCGTTGCCATGGGCGTAATTTAATAGCACAAAAGCTGACCTTTGGGCACATATTAGCACAAATAGAGCACAAAGAACTGGCATATTCAAAATCAAGATAGGATGTTTAAAAAAATGTGGCGGGTCAGCTTGAAATCAAGTTGGCCCGCCACATTAAAATAGTTATAATTTGAGTAATTTAATAGCACAAATGCTGAGCTTTGGGCACATATGATCACAAACTTAGCATAAAGGACTGTAGGAATTTCAATTCATTTGGAGAAAGTGACAGTCCAACTTGATGTACATATAGTTATTGGTAAAACCAAGCAAGATTTGGAGAAAATGAGAACAGAAGTAATGGTAGAAGCTGGCAAAGCTGGGTTTACATTGAACAAGAACAAAACTAAATTTATAACAGTTGTAAGACAGAGAAAAAATATACAGCACAGGCGAATAAATAACCTCACATTTTAAAAAGTCGGTAGTGTCAGCTACCTAGGAGTGAACATCAACCAACACAATGATCTAGAACAAGATATATTAACAAGAATATAAACAGGTACAAAATGTTTACATGCACTTCACTCAATGATCAAATAAAACTGTTATCAAACAAAATCAAATCCAGAATATACCGAATTATTATCAGACTAATAGTAAAATATGGAAGTGAAACTTGTACAGTATCAAAGAGAACAGCAAGGAGACTAACAACATTTGAAAATAAGGTGTTGAGGAGGATACTTGGACCAATAAAAGAAGGAAATGGAGGATTAGGAAGAATAGCGAGATCCGAGAATGGTATACAGAACCGGACATAACATCGATTATTAGGAGCAGAAGACTAGCCTGGTTTGGTCATTTCCAAAGAAGGGTATATATATATAGCCTGACAAAGTATGTAAGTGAAGGAAGACCTGAAGGTAAAATACCACTGGGCAGACCAAGAAACAGATGGAAAGATGATATTAGGAAAGACCTGCATTGCTTAGGCGTGGAAGAGTCAAGGATGAGTAACAGGCAGGGGTGGAAGGTGGTTGTGCATGCGACTAAGGACCGGCTACGGCTTAATTGGCCGCAGATGTAAGTTAGTAACTTATAAGATAAGACCAAAGTAGATTCCATCAGGGTAAATGGAGCATACATAATGTACATTAAATTTGGAATGAACATTACCTAAACAAAATTTCTCATGGAACAGTTTTTAATGTTTTTAGGGAAATATTTAACTAGCAAAGTTAGTAAGTTCAGAAAATGATACACTAGTCTATTTACATATGGTATTTAAAAGCAGAAATGACTAGTTTTGTTGTTGTATTTTACTATTTGTTTTCAATATTATATCTAAAGGGGTAGGGAATCTCCCCTTCCCTTTTTTAACCAATACTACAAATTG
The DNA here is from genome assembly GCA_901482245.1 of Timema douglasi. NCBI lineage: Eukaryota > Metazoa > Arthropoda > Insecta > Phasmatodea > Timematidae > Timema > Timema douglasi. The sequence goes on from CABEEJ010010223.1 coordinate 1,934, forward strand.
TTTTAATGAATGCTTAAAATATATAGGTAAAGCTAAAATATTGAACAGGAAAGATGTGCCAAATGCTTAGGCTAAATTTTAAGAACGGGCTTAGGACATTATACAGGGTCTCCCCAGGTTAAACGGCAAAACTTTGGGAAGTGGTAGTGGATAAAAAAAAACTCAAAATGTATTTAGGAGATTTGCTCATTTTATCTTACTTTTTGTGCAAACAGCAAAAAGCCAAATAAAAACAAAACTGGTTGTATTAAATAAAATATTTTATTTATTTATTTTGTTCAAATTGATGGCCTTCAGCCCAGAGACGAGCATTGCACCTATCAATCACATAACGAGTGGCTGACCAACATTGTGCGACTTTTGGTTTCTTTGCAAGCTTGCTTTATCATTTGTTGTAATGATTGACAGTCATTAACAGGCACTTCATACACTTTTTGCTTGAGAGCTCACCATACAAGAAAATCTAATGGCATTAAATGAGGTGAACAGAGGCCAAGCCACAGGTCCAGCACAACTGATCCATCTTCCAAGAAAATTTATATTAAGCCATTGCCTAGGAACTAAGCAGAAAAATGTGTTTTTATTTAGTTTTAGCTGTTTGTGTGAACAGGAAGCTAAAATTAGCAAATCTCCAAAATACATTCTGAGTTAGTTTTTTTTGATCCACAACAACTTCCCAAAGTTAAGTCATTTAACCTGAGAACACAATGTATAGGCATATGATTAAAAGTGCCTCTTAAACTTCAACTAGGCAAAAGGTGTTGAAAGAAGAGCTTTGATACATTGTATGATGGCCCCATAGGCCCCCATAAATTGATGATAAAGGGGGGCTTCAACCCCCCTTATCACTCTTCATCTACTTTTTTTGTTAATTTTTATGAATAAAAATGTTTATTTGGGATTTGGTTTCAATTTGCTATTAACAATTTTGGAACATCAAATTCTGAGTTAACAGAAATACAATGATAAAATGTAGCTTTCTTCCCATTCCATCTTTAACAATTTTTCTTTTTATTTTGTTCTGTTCAATAAACTTGTGAGAAATATAATGTTTCTTTTCAATCAGTTCAGCTACACCTACATTTTATTTTTTGTGGATTTTTTAGAAACTTTTTTTTTACAAAAACTGGCTCTTTAATTTCATATAATTAGCTCGGAATTTATGTTCAGATGATCTAAAATTTCTTGCCACAAGGTTAAATTCCTGAAATTTTCTCTCCGGAGTCCAATCCGCCCCCTCCTTTGGAAAACCCACATGCACACCCTTGGACGTCCCACTCCCAATCCCAAAGTACATTTCGTGGTGTTTCAATGCTGGTAAGCCTAGTTTTTTGGAGAAAATTACTATTCTCCACTTAAGATTGCTAATTGGCATTTTGGGTTGTACTACTTCTAGGACTTCTTCTCGCATCGACATCGTTCAAGTTAATCCAACAAATGTGGATGAGACATTAGGATGTTCTGCACAGGCCATAGTATCTGCTATCTCAAAGGAAATTGCTAGGAACACAGCCATTATTTTTGCAGAGGAAGTCCACTCAGGGCAAATGCTACGTTGTGATGTCATTGTAGATGAAATTGCTTCATTGGACATTGTCACCACAACACGCGAGCTATACATGGAGGAGGCCCCAGAAATATTTGAAGTCCGGGCCTATGATGATCAAGGTTTGTGTTTTATAATTTTATTAAACATTTTAATGGGTATCTATGCTAAAACAATATAGTATAGCCATGGGTCACAATTAAACCTGTATTTAGTTAAATAAGCTTTGAGCAATAAGGTTGGGCAATGGCTTCAATCTTAGTCAGTTGCACAGGGGGTGGATTTTCCAATCTTCTCTCCAGGGTAAAGCTTTGGCAGTTCTTTGAAATTCACTTTCTAAATCAAGCTGATTTATGAATGGTCAAAAAGAGCAGTTAAATTTGAGCACTTAAAATAAAATAAAAAGGCTTCAACATGTGACCAGGATAGTATTAATAGGATTTTGGTAGCAAGGGCTTTTTTTAGCTGTCAGAATACACACACACACACACACACACACACACACACACACACACACATGCACAGGGAGAGTAGTAATGTGCAGATATGGACAGTACCACCTAAGGTGGGTAAATATAAGTCGAAAACATTCATTTCAAAAGATACTTTCGTTCCATACCTTTTGAAAAAAAAAGTTAGAAAGGGATGATGTGGCAACATGCCCTAAAATTTCAGTCATCGGCGATTAGATGCAGAAATAAATGTGAGGTCAATATTGTGTAAGCAGCAATGAACTACACACATAAAGAATATTGGGATTGGGAGCATCTGACAGCCAAGCCAGACCTGCAGCGTGTCTACACACTGATCATTTCCTTGGAAGATATCATCTGAGTGTGAATGTGTTTCACTGCTTGGAATGTAGCGTTGTCAAAAGACAGGTCAAATGGGACCAGCTCCACAATTGAGTGCAGGGTGGCCACGCAACCAACATGCAGCTCTTGAGATGTTGCACAAGCTATGCACATGTCACAGGGGTCAGTTCTGCAGTGTTACTTGATGATGGCTACCACCCATACCATTATGCAACGCAGCATCTGCTCTCGGCTGCTCTGCCGCGCTGAGTATAGTTTTGCCATTGGCTCCAGCAGCAGCATGCTATGAATTCAAACTTCATTGAGCACATTCTGTGGTCTGATGAAGTTTGTTTCACACGAGAGGGAATCCATAACACCCATAACAACCACCTGTGGGCAAGTGCTAACCTGTATGCCACTCGCCTTCGAGCATATCAGCATCGATTCAGCGTTAATGTATAGGCCAGCATTGTTAGGTAGGCAATTGTGGGCCCCTATTTGCTACCAGATAATTTGGATTCCCACATATACCATTGGTTCCTTGACATGGTTTTACTTGTTCTGCTAAGGGACAACAAAGGATATGCCCCCAAGGTCACCGGATCTAACACCATTAATTTTTTTTGTGTGTGAAGTCACCTCAAAGCACTGATATACTCACCTGATAACCCACCTCAGTTGTCCGGGGACATTGTGGCACAAATCCATGCTGCTATTACGGCAGTTGACGTCTACATGCTTTGTCGCATATACATAAAATCCATACACCGTTTGGACCAATGCATACCCATGCAAGGATCAACCTTCAAACACCTACTGTGAACTAACATACACGTTTCTAAGTTTCAGGCACATCATTGCCACATCACCCTGCTCTAACTTTAATGCCATTTTCTTCAAAAGGTTTGGGAAGAACAGATTTTTTTAAAACAGAAAGGGTTTTCAATTTATATCCTATTTACCCACCTAATCATGCGGTAATGTCTGTATCCGCAAATTACTATTCACCCTGAATAGTCACTTTCTGGTAGTAATAAAAGGTTTTCAATAATGACCCTCCTACCAATGTCTTACTATATCAAGGATAATAATACTCTAATCAAAAGGGCTGAATGCACTTATTCTCTACGGAATTATTGTTGAAATACTCGCCGACCGAGGACTTCAGTGTACTATTTCCAAGCAAGGTCCTTTGTTGTTTAAATAGATCAATCATCTGAAGGGAACAGCAGCTAGTAAACTGAGTATATTATGTCTGTATAGGTAATGAGTTCACCACACTTGACGGAGTTGAGTTTCAGTGGAGTTTGATAAACATCAACAGCCACCAGGCAGAATCGAAGCTGCCAAGTGTAAGCGTGCTGCGCTTCATCTCATTTAGAGATTCTCCTTATGAGACCCCCGCGTCTGTAGATGAGTTTGAGCGCATCGGCAAGAGAGGCAATCTTGTTCTACTAGAAGGACTCAAGACTGGCTCAGCTAAGGTAAACTCATGCCTCATTGAGGCAAATAAAAAACCATGGAGCCTACTAGTGGCCAAGGTCATTAATGTTCAAGCATTCCACTTGTTTTAAATAAAAATTCAGGCTTAAGTATCATTCCATGACAATCAATCCAATATTTTAACACTTTTAAACCTTACCCTTATGGATTTTATTTAAATTGGGCTCACCTAATGTATTCTCGTAGGTAGTAAAAAATGCAAATCTTCAGATTTTTACCTGCAGTAGTTTTTTTAAGCTATGGCCCTGTGAAATCTTAAAAAATCTCTATTTTCTGTTGACATGCAATTACAAAATAAATTATTACTCAGGTTAGAAATGAGATAGAAAACTGATTAAAATAACATTTTGTAGCTTATTTTCTAAGCTTTCAGATTATATGTGACATCACTAGTTTTGGACATTTTTACAGTTTAAGGTCATATCATATAAATTTTGACCTTGAATTTCTCTAAAACCTAAATTTTTTTAAATTTCGGAGAAAAATTACATATGAACTTATGTATTCTAACATCATTTGTGAGGAAAAGATGTACAGTTGATTTGTGTAATAATAGTCACCAAAAAACAAAAACTCCAATGGGAAATCAATAATGTATCATTCTTTTTCAAAAGATCCTGTAGTTCGTAAAAATGGATACACCTTTGTAGAAGAGATGGAAAGTGGAATCCGAATTCATGTTCATTATGCTTGGAACATTTTTCGCGGAAGATTATGAACGAGACCTAAAATCTGAACTTTTTAACTTGCCCCTAAAAACTAAAGCTAACTTTTGACCAATAAACTTTGTTCCCTACTTTTCATAGATATGTGATTGAAACATATACTAAAATGATAACTATTATTAGAATGAAATACCTAACTCTAAATTGGACAAAACAAACAAACGAGGTGGAAATAAAATAATTTAAGCTCAGCTGAACTATGGAAATTAGGTGAAAGTGATAAATTAAACTAACTACTTTCAGGCATTTCAGCCAACCCATTACATAATGAATTGATGCATCAAGTGAGTTCATTTATAACTTATCTTACTAATACTATTATAATTACAATTACATAATATACTTCTCTATATCAGCATCAGTATTTTTTTGTTGTTTTTAACTGAGTTTCACTATCCGTCTAACCTATATGCATAGGTATTAATAATTACGCTAATAGGATAGGGATGAATAATGTAAAATTTTGTGGAAATGTACTCGTAGTTTTGTAGAGGAAAAAAAGCGCTCAGAACGCCTGAACGGAAATCAAAACCCAAACCTACTATCATCTAAAAATCAGTCTAAATGGCATAGCCACTTAGCCCTTGTGCCTAAATAACACTTTATAAGTCAGATTTAAATAAAACTTTACACCTCTTGGTGGCATAGTTGGCTAACGCGCTAGTTTCGTATTAAGCCAGACTGCCTAGGACAGGGTTAACAAGGTTCAAATCTCGGTTGGTTGAACTGAGGGTGATTTTTCATAAATGGTTTTCCACTCTTCATATACGCAAATGCATGTTCACTTCCTCTTAATTCAACCTTTCCAATTCATAACCTATTAGCGTAATTAGTACTTAAGCGCATAACTCGAATGGATAGTAAGACGCAGTGCTAAAAATAATCTATAATAAAATAAAACATTTCTAAAATAGTGTTGGAATAATATCTGAAGTTAACAGGCATGATATTTTGCACCTTCAAATATTTCTATTGGAATAATAGTCTTTAGCAATATAATAGCTAATTACAGTAACTGCTGACACTTTTTTTGCATTTTTAGACAAACAACCAGAATTTAAGCTATAAACCTAAATATAAATAATAACTAACAATTATTTTTAGATAATCAATAATATAACATATTGTTTATTATTATTATTAATGATACCCTATCTAAATGTGTGTTAGTTTAATAGATATTTAAAAATGCAAAACACCTTTCTATTGTTTGTTATTTCCGCCACATTAGTAATATGCAAGGTGTCTAACAATACTGGAAATATACTTGATTTTATCTTTGATACTGGAAATACTGGAATATATTGGAATTTTGAATCAAATACTGGAAAAATATTCAGCCTTTTTACATTGAGTGAAATGTTGGATTAAGCATTTTGAGAGCTCTGATATTATTTGGACTATTGATAGTTCTATTTTTACCACCCCTAAATTACTCCCCCTCTGGTCTATCTTGTTTGTCACATAATTAGTTGACCTTGTAGTTGACCTTGCAATGGGGATGTTAGCCTCACTTGCTGACCTTTCTATTCTTAGTCTCTACACTAAGCCCCCACCCCCCAACTTTTTTCCAGAAGTAACCATTATGAGTGATGAGTTAATAGTAACTGCTGAAGTTCAAATACCTCTTTAAACTATTGTTGTACCTGCCTGACCTTGATATTCCAATGGCACAGTACAGTATTTGCTGTGTTATTCACTCCTCCCCCCTTTATCCACCCATAAGGAAAACTACTGTTCCTAAGCTTGGCCTGGTGTGAGTATTCTGCAGATCCCACTTGTTTATCTTGTGACCTTTTTTAAACATGATTGGTTGGATAGTACAGTGTTTAAAGATTCGCTGTAGTTACAAAAAGTGGATTGTGATAAAAGTAAAGGTCGTTGTTCTCTGTGTAAAACTAACTTTGATATAAGTAACATGGAAATATCTTCAATCCGATCTCATGCCAAGGGAAAGAAGCATGTTGACAGAGTGAAAGCTGCTAGTGGAAGCAAAAAAATATTGGACTGGGTCCCTACAGCCAAAAATGCAATGTCATCTGTAGGCCTTCATGAAGATGTACATTTTAGTGGTAATGACCATGAAGTAGTTTTGAAACCTGAAACTAGACCTAGTTGTTCTATTAAGAGCTTCCTTGTCAAAGATGAAGTTTCTTGTGCTGAAATATTATGGGCTATTAATCAAGTAATGACACATTCTTATGCTAGAAGTTTTTCTGCTTGTAGTGATCTTTTTAAAGTAATGTTTTCCGATAGTGCTATTGGCCAGAAAATTTGAATGCATAAACATAAACTTGGATATGTGCTCGTGTATGGACAAGGTCCTTTTTTTTTTTAAAGCGAGCTTGCGAGTATGATTAAGCAATGGTCATTTTATTGTATTTTGTTTGATGAGAGCATGAATACTGTGGCTCAGAAAACCCATATGAATGTTGTTGTTCACTTCTGGAGTGAAAATGAAATTCATACAAGATATTTAACAACTTGCTTTTTAGGTCATGCAACAGCTCAAGATATATTAATTAACTTTATATCTGCACTAAAAGACGAGGGCCTTGTTCTTAAAAAAATGCTTCAAGTTTTCATGGATGGACAAATGTAAACCTCAAATTTTTAAGTGATCTCAAAAGTTACTCGAAGGAATATTCTCCACAAGATCCCGAGTTACTAGAATTTGGAACGTGTTCCTTACACATTGTCCATGGTGCTTACAAAACAGCACATGCTAACTCTAGTTGGACTATTGACCAGTTTTTGCGCTCACTTTATTATTTATTTAAAGATTTTCAAACAATATATTTAGACTGTCAAAGAATAACAGGGTCATCTCTTCTCCCAATGAAGTTTTGTTCTATTAGATGGGTAAAAAACTCAAGGGTGTTAGAGAGAGCAATGCCAATGCTGCTGTATTTAAAACAGTATTTTTATTCTAACAAGAATCCTCCAAAATCTAATAATTTTCAAACATTAAGTAATTTTGTGAATGATGAACTTTTGACATCAAAGTTGTGATTCATGCTGTCAGCTTCCCTTAAATTGGAGAAATTTCTCACCGAATATTAGAGCAATCAACCTCTATTGCCATTTATGTTTGCAGATATAAATAAACTACTTGAGCACTTGATGAACATAATTGTAAAATGTGATGTGATGAATTCAGCACATACTTCCAGAAAATTGTTAGCCTTCGATTTGAAGAAATAATCCAACATGAAATCACTCTCGAGCATCTGAAGAAATAATAAAAAAATTTGTTTTTGGGTTTTATCATCGTAATTTTTTATAATGTTTGGTAACTGCAATTATCTTTATTTCCAAGTGATTTTTATCAACATAATATTTGTTGGTTATTTTTTATTGAAGATTCTGTATATTTACTAAACAAATTCATTATAAAAAATATAACTTGTTGAAAGTATTGACTGTCAAGGGGTGGTGGGAATAATAGTTAGTTTTTGTGGTAGAGTAAACTTCCTGGTTGTAATCATTCTTTGAAGTAGCACCACCAAGGCTGATTATCTGTACCTCTAAAGTTCTACAAATGAGTTGAAATGACTTACCAATTTTTCCTGGAGAAGTATTTTCACATACTTTCCAGGGTACTTTTACACGCCACATGGAACTGACGATTTTACTTCCCCGCCGAAGGAAGTTGAGCTATGATTTTTTCTAGCTCAAGAAAAAGCCTTCGGCCTCTGTTGGGTTCGAACCCACAAGCATTGGGTCCTGAGGCGATTTACCCCAAGACCACCGAGGCCGACGTTGGTATAGGTCATTTAAAAAATGTAGTGTTTGCATGTATGCACGTGTATCAAAGATGGGTAGGATCCACCTTTTTTTCAAATATGAAACTTCATTTTACCATCAAACCCCTAAATAAAGTTTGAATTTCAGAAAATATGGTAGTTATAAGTGTTTAACTTTCCCAATAAATAGGATTTTTTCCTTCACTTCTGATTTTGTTTACATTAAATGGTAAATTAATGATCTGTGGTTTGGTTGTTAGGTTTTTCCTATCATTATTTTGTCTTAACCACAAGAAACTATTTAACTATTTTAATACCTTTTAAAAATAACTCAAACTTAGTACCTATTTAAAAAATAATTATGGTTTGATTCTTGAATCCATGAATATTCTTTGTGGGTTCTATATGGTCCTATCCTTAGTATGTACTAGAATATATGCGTCAATACACTTGATTCTTGATGTAAATATGTTTAACTATGACAGACCTAGTGCTACCCATTTTCTATAATTTTGTGATTTTGAAATAGGAATTGGTTGTCTCGAAGTAAATCCTATATATACTGGATTTCTTAAAAAAAAATATACTGGAAATATTGGAAATATGCTGGAATTTCAAAACCATAGTCAGGTAGACACCTTGATATATTACACGAAAAAAAGCTTCTGTTTCATCTAAGCTGTTTGAATAAGGACCAGGAGGTCAGGGTTTAAACGCAGAGCGCACTGCTACGCACATAAACGGACACCAGCTAACACACTCACTTTCATGGCCAGCCTGTATATGTATGAGAACTAAATTGAATTAATGTTTATTTGTCCAAACTATGGTTTTGTAGCGATCGTATAGTGGCGGCATTGTTGGTTAAAATAATAAAACTTCATTTATCTAAATTCTTATTTATTATTCACTCGCACCAGTTCTTTAGCTAGTGTGTTAAAGTACTTGATGAAATCATATATTTAAATTTACTATTTATCATAGTGGTTGGCTTCTAGTATTTCATTGATATACGTCACGCGTCTTGGTTAGTGTGAGAGTGGCCGTCAATTGATTGGGGTAAATTCACAATATTAATTGATTTGTGTTTGATGTAATCTAATTACTATTGATTATAATTCCTGTTTTTCTATTCTACGAATTCGACCTGTGGCGAGTACTCATGCAGCTAATGTGATGTGTTGATCAAAGATTCACAAAACTTGACTCTCAAGGGTTGACCTGGGAGCATCCTTGGTGCAAGCCCAGTGAGACAAGAATAACAAGTCTCCTTATCGACTCAACTGATATTTTTTTTAAATATCAGGAAAACACTCACATTGGTCCTCAAGACCCAACATGGACGAACCTAACTGTTTCCCGTATCGTAAGCGCAGTCCAAGACAAGAGAAGAAAGCCACCCCCTCAATAGATTTTAGGAAGCTATTGTACCAGCCGCGACTCTCATAATATTCCTTAATACCTGGCTAGCATGTTATTAATCTTGCAATATCCCGTTAATGTGTACAAGGTTGCTAAAAACATCTTATTTTCTAATGTGAATAAAGAAGTGCAGCAGTACTGACAATTTTTATCTTAAACTATTTACAACTACTCCTCCACACACATACTCATATATTTACTCTAAATTACTACTTTCTTCATCCCCAACCTATAATAGGTGTAAAGATAAGCTTGGACGGGCACAGCTTAGAAAATATGTTATTTAATGTTGTTAATTATGCTTTCTTGTTAATCATATTTCACACTTTAAGTAGGTATGTAACTGTTTGCAACTAATATTTTAAAATGTTTTAGTCACTTGATTAAATAAATATTTATTATTAAACATTTTGAATGTCATTATATTTCATAATTATGATATGTGCATACACTGTAAGCTTGTGATATTTGCTACTAATTTAATGTGGTGATATATATTAAGTTGTAGATGCAGGTATAAATAGGTACCTTGATAGTTGAGTGCTTTTAAATTAAATTAAAAACGGGTTGAGTTATCCGCAATGAAACATTGAGTTGTATGGCTGGCTAGATAGTCAGGCGGTCACTCTGTGACGTCACGCACCCGGCTCAACCTGACCCACAAAAACTGAACTGAACTGAAAATAAAAACAGAAAATTATTTTCAACAAGACAAAGTGTTTATAGTTGTTTGATCTTATTATGTTTAAATAATTCATCAACCTCAAACCTGTAGGCAAATTGAAGTGCTTTTTGAACTAGACCTAAAGGTTTAGTTAGTTAGTTTTAATATTGTTCACTATTATACAATTACACTAATTATTTTGTTCTTTGTTTACTAATATTGTTCAACCAACATTTCTGAATGAAATTTCTACCTTGTAGTTCTCAAAATATCTCTTCTTTAATCAAATGAATAACTAGTATAATACACATAACTTTGGGCTGAGATTGGGAATACATAAATAATATGAAGCCACAAATAATTTTAATTAATTTAAATCAAATAGTTGAAATTAAATAGGGTCAAAAGAAAAGGTAAAGTGGTTAAAAAACAAGTTTTAAGAAAAGTTTTTTTTCTCCCCTGTCCTTAACACATAGTATAATTAGTACATATGCATATAATCCGAACAAGTTCTCTTATAATGCTAAAAAAATTGTTCTAGGTAATAGCTTGTGGTAACATCAATTTTTTATTGCTTATTGTATGCCTGGTTTTTTCCTCAAATGTATATTTGTTGCCTAAATTACATTTTTTTACTGCCTATTTGTCTTGTCTATTTTTAATAACTTTTGGTACTTAAGAATCTGCTCCCTACTCATAAATTATTAAGTCACTAGTAAGTGACTTGCTTGTTCCCCTAGTTCCCTAGTGATGGCAGGAAACAGTTGATGATGATGACGGTCCATTTTGGGTACTAATATATTATTTTGATACCATTGGTTCAGCTATTCTTAGAGCTTTATTATTGATACTAACTCACATATTGCTTGATTAAAATAATTATTCTTTTGGTTTTTGATTATTGTCACTTCTATGTCCCATTCACTGGACACTAGCAACTAGTGCTTTGCTCTGTTACATTAACGAAAATAATCCTAGGACTTGGTTATAAACTTACATTGTCTATTTAAACTTAATTTTAAATAAAATAATCTGTATATTTGTTTGCTCCTAGATAGCTGCTAAATGTGCGGACCAATTTTGACAAAATTTGGCAGGGACATTTTTTGAACTTTAAACATTTGTGATTATAGGTGTCTGTAAGACTTCCACAACAGGAGTATCGTCATGTACCCCCTCTAGAAGTCCAGCTGATGGTCGTAGCTAACCTCATCATTGACCCACCTGATGTGCATATTATGCCAGGAGACACTGTCAAGTACAAGATACTTCAGGTGCCAATATTTTATTATAAATGTTTTACTGAGATTCTCAACTACACTAAGATCCACTTCAGACACTGGGTTAAAGTATTTATTCCTCTCTCACTTCAAAAGAAGGTAAAGGATGAGTGATTCATAGATCACTAAAGTGTGGTGCCATGTGCTGGTAACCTGAATTATTTTTGTTTTAATTTCTTTTAAAACATTAGTGACAAGGTTTGCTTGAGTGGGCTGGCACTAAACACCTGCCAGCACACTTTAATAATGAGATAGTTGACTATTATTGATTCATCCCAACCTGAGACCTGATATAAACAAACATTCCCATATCCCTATTCGAAGGACCTACATGATTGGTAGAACATAGGTGTAATATTAAATAGGTGTGACCATATAAAATCAATACCATAGCAAAGTAGGTTACTATGAATTTTTGTAGTGTTTATTGCTTTAGAATTTTTATATCCATTATATTATTCTAAAATAATATGCAACAATAATGTAGAATGATCATAAATTAATACAAGAGTGTAGTGTAGTGTGTCTGATAAAGGTTCAATCCCACTGAGACTAGAGTCAGACATTATTCATAACAATCACACTACCTGGTTCTAAATCAGGTAAAATTCCTTTGAACCATTTTTGAAAAATTTCACCATTCATTTCTTCATGATAGTCAACTGTTCGTTTGGATTAAAAAATAAGGCGATTGTCCAAAAACCACTGTCACTGCTGATGTGAAGAATAATTATAGGTTTTCCTTTTCCAGTTGGATTTGTCAGGCCTGTAGACAAGCCAGACAAAAAAAGCCTGGTTCTTGGTTTTAACAATACTGTCAACCCAGACTTTAGATATGACATACCCCTTATTAAACCATATTTCATCTAAATATATTTTTCCCCTTCCTACCTGTAATTATGAATATCCCTTAATGACATATTTTCCATAGTGAAATATTGTCTCTATCAATAATTATATTTTTTGTGATTCTTTTTAATTTTTTTTATTTAAAACAAACTTTTTTCTAAAGCTTGAAAAAACTTGTTCTTTTAAAGTTAGTTGGGTTAGTTAGAGTCACTATTGCCAAACTTGACTAAATCATCGAACTAGACCAATACAGGTTTTTCTATTTTCTTTTTTTTCCCCAGGAGTTGTAAATCTGCTGATGTCTAGTTTTTCTTTTCTCACTCTGAAAATACTTAGAGAAATTCCATTAAACTTTGATGTTAATGTCACAGTTTTATTTACTGAAAACATTGGAAACTTTTCAGAAACTTTATCCAAAACATTTAAAACCAGAAATTTTTCTACACTTTTTAGATGTTTTACTGTCTTATGTTAAACAAAACTCAGGTCAGACGCATCCTAAAGGGGAGGATGCTCAAACAATACAAAAGGTAATACAAAAAAAAAGGGTACAATAGGAGCGAGTGCTATGGAGTTCAAGGCTTTGAATGTTTTACCCAAAAC
>CABEEJ010010224.1:0-15061 GCA_901482245.1 Timema douglasi
GCTATACCTCCAGAGGAACCTGATTACTGCTGTCGTGCTATACCTCCAAAGGAGCCTGATTACTGCTGTCGTGCTATACCTCCAGAAGAACCTGATTACTGCTGTCGTGCTATACCTCCAGAGGAACCTGATTACTGCTGTCGTGCTATACCTCCAGAGGAACCTGATTACTGCTGTCATGCTATACCTTTAAAGGAGCCTGATTACTGCTGTCGTGCTATACCTCCAGAGGAGTCTGATTACTGCTGTCATGCTATATCTCCAGAGGAACCTGATTACTGCTGTCGTGCTATACCTCCAAAGGAGCCTGATTACTGCTGTCGTGCTATACCATCCAGAGGAACCTGATTACTGCTGTCATGCTATATCTCCAGAGGAACCTGATTACTGCTGTCATGCTATACCTCCAAAGGAGCCTGATTACTGCTGTCNTGCTATACCATCCAGAGGAACCTGATTACTGCTGTCATGCTATATCTCCAGAGGAACCTGATTACTGCTGTCATGCTATACCTCCAAAGGAGCCTGATTACTGCTGTCGTGCTATACCTCCAAAGGAGTCTGATTACTGCTGTCGTGCTATACCTCCAAAGGAGCCCGATTACTGCTGTCGTGCTATACCTCCAGAAGAACCTGATTACTGCTGTCATGCTATATCTCCAAAGGAGCCTGATAACTTAGTTTAGAGTAGACGTACCCACGTATGCGTGGATAGAAAGAAAGAGAGGGGGAAACCAACCTCAGTACACCCGAACAGGTGTGAAGTGGAAGCTCAGGTACAGTAGCCGCATGGCTTCTTTGGTGCTGACTGTCAGAAGAGACAGCTGCTCAACACATGTGTTTGTAGATCATATGGTTCGGCGTAGGGATACATAATTTGGTCTGGTGACTTTTCAAAGACGTCAGCTGTTAGCTGTCACTCAGCTCCAAAGAAACCACGGGGCTACTGTAGCGAACATAGCTCATGTAGCGGCGGAAATTGGACGGAAACAAGAGGGAGATATCTAGCCGGCCGTCGCGGCGCCTCGAGAGGAGACTCAAATGGACATCGACTGAAGGAACATCCTTCATTTCATCCAACTCCAACTCTAGAAGGCCGGCGTACAATTCTGTCTGTCAGTTCACTCAAGACTTCCGCTATATATATATTTATTTTTTCCGTCGAGGGACGTCAAGAACATTTATAAAAAGAAAAGGAAAGTTTACCATTTGATACCAAAACTATCGCTGGGTTCGTTTAAAGGAGTCGATACCCCTCAAATAATCGCCACGCATCCGATTAACTTTAGACGATAGACTATAATTGCTCGATGTTTACTGGCCTTTCCCCCACTACTATTTTTAAACCGACGGAACACCTTGCTCGACGCGATGAACTCACACGCCTGAGAGACTTCGAGGGGAGAGGTATATTATTATTATTATTATTGTTATTAGCACCGCGTCTTACTACCCGTTCGGGTTATACGCACTTACGCTAATGTGTAATGGTAGGGTGATTGCGAGATGAAATGGAGGACCTACATTTTAACGTGGGATCCGAACCACGGTGGAGGCCTGGCATTCCCCACATTCACAAGATGTCTTGTCAGAGGTGAAGGAAGGGTTTGGTAATCAGATAAATCTGTGCCGGGACCGAGGATTGAACCCCGGCCGCCAGCATAAAAGTCTGACACCTTACCCCTAGACCACCAGGTCACCGAAGGGGAGAGGTATAATTGTGTTGCTGGTTTCCAGGATTTCTTTCTAGCGCCGCGTCTTACTGCCCGTTTGGGTTGTACGCTAATATACTAACTAAGCTGATGGTTTTATAGATTAGAGAGGTTATAATTATAGGAAGTGTACCCGCTTTAGCGTGGAGGAAGAGTGGAAAACAATTTTGGAAAAAACCACCCTCAATACACCCCGACTGAGATTTGAACCTCAATCTTTCCTTAGTCGGCAGTTTAGTAATCTGAGAGAGTTGCGCGTTAGACCACGCGTTAGGCCATTGAAGCGGGTCCCTGGAGTCTTATCTTGGACCGTATTTGCTAAGCCGAGTTTAACTAATAGTTGGGGGTGACCTGGCGGTCTAGGGGTAAGGTGTCAGACTTCTATCTGGCGGCCGGGGTTCAATCCTCAATCCCGGCACAAATTTATCTGATTACCAAACCCTTCCTTCACCTCTGACAAGACATCTTGTGAATATGTGGAATGCCAGGCCTCCGCCGTGGTTCGGATTCCACGTTAAACTGTAGGTCCTCCATTTCATCTCACAATCACCACTACCATTACACTTTAGCGTAAGTGTGTATAACCCGAACGGGTAGTAAGACGCGGTGCTAATAATAATAACTAACAGTTATAGGCTGTGTGTGTGGGTAGAAAGCTTATAAACATTATTTGCACTAACATTTGTAACCAGCTTTGTACCGAGCCTTTTTTTGTTTCTTCAGCGGCTTGTGAGATTAATAGCACAATATCGCTTGTTGGATGTAGTTTAATAGAAACCCCTTTAGAAATTACAAATACATTTTTCCATGCTCACTTTTTAAAATATTGTATTTCTTGTTTAACTAAGTAAAGTCGTTATTTAGGAAACCATATTCAATCAACAACACGCGCAAAGGTATATAACAACCTTGAGGTAAATTATTCCAAAGTTAAACGAGTCGAGTGCAAGTCTAAAACCTATTTTGTGGGGATGGTGGGCGGGAGGGTGAAAGGAGTGGCGTGGCTTCACAACAGACCAAAGTATCCTTCCGCGCCAACAAATACAGATGGATCACGGAAACCGTAGGTGGCGCTAGCTGCCGGACAGGTCTTGCGGAAAAAATCATACGTTTGTAAATGTCAGTTTTCTCGAGAACGAGTGAAAATTTTATAGTAATATTTTCAACACTTCTTCTAAGGTAATGTATCGATGTTTACTAATTGTTACATTTTCTTATTTTTTGTTATGAAGCCGGCAGTTTTCTATTGAAAAATGTAAATTTTATCGATATTTGATCACTGTTAAAATTATAGAGGAAGTGTGTATATAAAAAAGTATAGCTTAATCAACATGCTACTATTCTTGAACAAACCGTTTCCAAAGAGAAAATTGAAAAACAATTAAAAAAACTTGAAGATAACTGTTTTTTCCCACGGATCTGCATTTCCACGCCAAACGAAAAGGGCCAATCGCCTCACATTGATCAACGATGTGACGCGGGTTTTCCGGACACAGAGAGCGATAGTTACAACACTTCACACACCGGCAGAAACAGCTGATTAATAACACGTTTTACTTTCTAGTGATCTTATAAAATTAACACGATAACTGTGGAGCATTCATTCAACTGTCATCCGATCCTAGTTCCGCACGCAATCAGCCCGGCAGTTAGCCGTCCAGTCGAGCAAGTATGTCGTGTGTGATGCAGACATCGCAGGGGCTGTAACAATAAACTTCTACCAATGTCTCCCCCCTGCCCTGCCGTCTAACTGTCTGTACCACTCTCGCTATTCTTTTCGTCAAATCGCTATTGTCACAAATCAGTGACGGGAAGACACAACACCCAGACCCCATTACACCACTTCACCGCTTGTGGGAATTTTTCAAAGGGAAAACACAACACCCAGACCACCACTTTACCACTTGTGATGATTTTTTCATACGAGTAAACACAACACCCGGACCCTAGACCACTCCTACTACCCCGTTAAGATAATCTTATCCACCAGTGCTTTCCCTAAGCTACTTACCCTCTTCGTCCTTTGCCCTTAAGTTAGCTAATCCAAGTCAGAGGGGAGTACTCACAACGAAACGTAATACAATAGTATCTGGCTGCGCCTGTACAAGACGTACACTCCCCGCCAAGATGAAATGAATCACAGCAGAATAAAGTGGAGCTGGATGCAAACTAGCCCTCTCCTGGTTTTTGTAACGAGCCTTCATTAACAAGTAAACAAAAGATCCCACGCGGCTCTCAGGAGGGGACAACAGTTAAGGGGGTCTTTACCCTCACGTGTTGAAATACACGTAGAGGCAGAGCACAGCGTAACGATGATCTAGTTCGAAAGAGGCGTAAACAGAAGAACGGTTATAAAATACTGGTTGTCGTGTTAACTGGAATCACTTGTTGAGAGAGAAGTATTTTCTCTTTTCCAAGTAAATACGATGCCTGTATTAAAAGGTATTAATGTATGACCTATATTACACATCATAAATAACATATATATATGTAATAAATTATTTTATGATTATTTTATCGTATTTCGAAATATTGCGTGGGTGTATCATTGTAAATAACTTGTTTACGTCATGATCAATCACGTGGTTTAGATTCATCGGCCGCCATTTTGAAGCTATATTTGTTAGATCTTTTGTGAAAGTGCTGTGAATTTAAAAAAATAAGTTGAATAAACTGATAAATAATCTTTGTGCCCGACCTTAAATAAATATAAATAATAATGGCCTAAATTACTGCGGTTAACTATATCACACTCATACATTACCATATGTTTTAATTACAGTCATCTAAAGTGAAAGTTGTTGGAGTAGGGATACATTAGGGACTATTTCTAATAACTTTATGAGCTGTCATCCAAGTAAACTAAGTTCGTGAATGAATTATACCCCAACGGTCACCAGGGTTTGTTTAGTAGTTAGACTTATGTTAGGTTTAATATCTTCCACTGGTTCCACACCCTCATACTCACTATCACCCTCGTACTCACTATCACCCTTATACTCACTATCACCCTCATACTCACTATCACCCTCATACTCAACTATCACCCACATACTCACTATCACCTTCATACTCACTACCACCCTCATACTCACTATCACCCTCACACTCACTATCACCCTCATACTATCACCCTCACACTCACTATCACCCTCACACTCACTATCACCCTAATACTCACTATCACCCTCACACTCACTATCACCCTCACACTCACTATCACCCTCATATTCACTATCACCATTATCTCTGCTCATCCGGACACAGAGATAACATCCACGGAAAGGATGTACTACTAGTACATTCGGACGTACCCTGGACATCTGTACATCAGGACAGATCAGTGGTAGAGGTTTTATCATGTCTCACAATTACAAATATCGTACTCTTTAGCCCTCACGTTGTTTTTAAACGATGGGGCGGACCACTTGTAACGTTTAAGAGCTAACCTAATATATTCATGTTTGTACGCCACCATTAGGTTGACATTTGATATAACGATTGAATTGGGTCCAAGTTTGCTGTTCTGTACTATAACAATTAAAAATGGAAGATGTCTTATTTTAGAAGTTAAAAGTTCTAGTGTTTTATAGTTATTTAGTTTAGGTAGATAAACAGTTTTTTGCTAGATATTTCACACGTTGTAGATGTTAATAAAAGCCCGACTATTACGTTACATGCACGATAATTCCTGACACGTGAGATTTAGAACACAGATTAAGATGTCATACACTCTACCTACACGGCTCCTCGTCAGGAAGGAAAGTGAAGAGATGCCTACCCTGAAGGGGTATATCAAGCGACATTGCCTTCTCGAAGCTTCCCAAAAGAAAAAAGGTGTGGTCATCCATGTGCGTTTCTGTCCACAAAACTGCGTCGTCTTTTTTAAACCGAGACGTAGAAGGATGTCGCCATACCTTGCAACTTAACAACTTAACACAAATAAATATTACTACCCGCTCTCATTTAAAATAAAGATGTGAATGATAAATGATTGAGATGTATAATCCCAGATCAGAAACAATGCCTCCTACTAAGGATTACACTATATTATCGGGATCGATCCAATGTCCCGACAACTCATTCACTTGTTTTTATTTCCCTGTTGACAACACACCGCTGACCACATAATCTCGCTGGTGGCGGACAATTAGCATGATCCTCCTAGTCCAGTGAACAATAACAGTAATAACAGGCAGGAGCATGGCTGTAAGCTGGTGTCCATTGTGCTTCTGAAGCTAACAAAGAACAAAGGAAGCTGCCAGTCACACCTGGACAAGCTTATCTATTATAACACCACCTCCTGGGAGCTGGGCTGGTTGTCCTAGATATTATTAGTGGTGGCTACAGGGAGGGAGACCTGGAAAAGTCAGGTGAAACCTGGAGAAGTCAGGAGGGACCTGGAGAAGTCAGGAGGGAGACCTGGAGAAGTCAGGGGAGACCTGGAGAAGTCAGGGGAGACCTTTAGAAGTCAGGGGAGACCTGGAGAGGTCAGGTGAGACCTGGAGAAGTCAGGAGGGACCTGGAGAAGTCAGAAGGGACCTGGAGAAGTTAGGGGAAACCTGGAGAAGTCAGGAGGGACCTGGAGAAGTCAGGAGGGACCTGGAGAAGTCAGGGGAGACCTGGAGAAGTCAGGGGAGACCTGGAGAGGTCAGGGGAGACCTGGAGAGGTCAGGGGAGACCTGGAGAGGTCAGGGGAGACCTGGAGAAGTCAGGGGAGACCTGGAGAAGCCAGGGGAGACTTGGAGAAGTCAGGGGAGACCTGGAGAAGTCAGGGGAGACCTGGAGAAGTCAGGTGAGACCTGAAGAAGTCATGGGAGACCTGGAGAAAGTCATGGGAGACCTGGAGAATTCAGAGGAGACCTGGAGAAGTCAGGTGAGACCTGGAGAAGTCAGGGGAGACCTGTAGAAGTCTGGGGAGACCTGGAGAGGTCAGGGGAGACCTGGAGAAGTCAGGAAAAGATATGGCAAAATTGTGTTTTTCGCTCGATGTGTATACCTAGGAGTCTTGAAGTCTAAAATTCCATTGAACCCAGAGCCTTACTTCCCCCCGCGTGCTGGCCTATCTAACAAGGACGGAGAGAGGGGTGACAAACAAGCCGCGGACCCCATTCTTTCATTAGACCTGGTTTGGGGAAACTCCGGAATGTGTTTGCTTTGTGGATGTTCGAAAGGTAGACTATAGGATGTCAAGAGCTCCTTTCTTTGTCGAACCTTTGTCACAGAGATATCACTGATCTGAAACAAAGAGGCGATTCTTCCAAACAAGTCTTAATGAAATACAAGGAAACACAGGATCTGTACCAGAACGTTTAACAATTTAAACAAAATGACGTGTTAGGTAAAAAAAACAGCTTTGAACTGAATACGCTGCTAGAATAACATCTAAAGCCTTGTCCACACTGGCAAATACTGCCCTCATTCAAATGTCTGCAAACAAATATCCTTGGCAAATGTATGTGAGCTCCAGTGTCATAGTGAGCTGTGCGAGGTGGCTAGTGAGTTGAAATGTGTCTGATAGAGGCAGATAGTGAGTTGAAATGTGTCTGATAGAGGCAGCTAGTGAGTTGAAATGTGTCTGATAGAGGCAGTTAGTGAGTTGAAATGTGTCTGATAGAGGCAGCTAGTGAGTTGAAATGTGTCAGATAGAGGCAGTTAGTGAGTTGAAATGTGTCAGCGAGGCGGCTAGTGAGTTGAAATGTGTCAGCAGAGGCGGCTAGTGAGTTGAAATGTGTCAGCGAGGCGGCTAGTGAGTTGAAATGTGTCTGATAGAGGCAGATAGTGAGTTGAAATGTGTCTGATAGAGGCAGATAGTGAGTTGAAATGTGTCAGCGAGGCGGCTAGTGAGTTGAAATGTGTCAGATAGAGGCGGCTAGTGAGTTGAAATGTGTCAGCGAGGCGGCTAGTGAGTTGAAATGTGTCTGATAGAGGCGGCTAGTGAGTTGAAATGTGTCAGATAGAGGCGGCTAGTGAGTTGAAATGTGTCAGATAGAGGCAGATAGTGAGGTGAAGTGTGTCAGCGAGGCGGATAGTGAGTTGAAATGTGTCTGATAGAGGCAGCTAGTGAGTTGAAATGTGTCTGATAGAGGCAGCTAGTGAGTTGAAATGTGTCTGATAGAGGCGGCTGATGGAGTCTGTGCCAATCACTTATTATCTAACCTCCATGAGAGTAAAAGAAGGCAATGGTGGATCCATAAGTTGTTTTAGAAAGGTTTGAGTATGAGCGACGATACTTGTCACATTTCGACCAGCTGTAACTCTGAGGTGCATATCCTCAATCAATACCAGTATTTTTTTTTAAATCCCTCATCGCCATAGATCGAGAGACAGAGCAATTCAAATCAACGAGAAATTGGTCAACGTTGGTCCTAAAGTAGTGGTCTGGACACGACTGAACAATGAACACACGGCAGTATGCGAGCACATGTGTGTGTTTCCATCATACACGGATTACAAATTCAGGCAGACATTTGCCCGCAAACATTTATGTATGTATGCGGGAAGATGCTAAAAAAAAGGTTTTTAAACCGTCTGGTCACGTGTTTATGGGTAAATGTGTGTCAGTGTGCACGAGGTTTGAGATAGCTAAAAAAAAAAACTATTTGTGAGCATGCGTCACAAGTCTCGCTTTGCCACAACAATAAGAATTGTAAGCCTCAGCCGTGGACATTATGTTTTAGGCTTTGTCCTTCCAAACTATTCCCCTACAGCCTCATGAAGATGAATACTTTGGTTTGAAACCCGACACGATGTATAAAAGTTTATTATCCAATATGGTTAATAATGTTGTTATTATTAATATTATTATTATTATTACTAGCAACACGTCTTACTACCCGTTCGGGTAATACGCACTTACGCTAATGTGTAATGGTAGGGTGATTGTGAGATGAAATGGAGGACCTACAGATTTAACGTGGGATCCGAACCACGCTGGAGGCCTGGCACTCCCCACATTCACAAGATGTGTTGTCAGAGGTGAAGGAAGGGTTTGCTAATCAGATAAATCTGTGCCGGGACCGAGGATTGAGCCCCGGACGCCGTTAATCATATTATTATTATTAGTACCGCGTCTTACTACCCGTTCGGGTTATACGCAGGTTAATCATGTTCCCTTTAAGTAGATGCGGGTACACTTTTTCTACCTTCTTCATTTCCCCCCAATAGTGTAAGTACATATAGTCCATTCACGGTAGGAATTACTCTCTGAAAGGTCATTTTTCCTACCAATATCCTACTATATAATATATTTCTGGTAGGGAAAAAGACCTTTCAGAAAACAATTCCTACGGTGAACAGACTATAGACATCCCGGATGTGGAACACGTACAAAATAAATACACTAGAGTCGCACTATCTGGCCTAAAGAGGAGACATTCCGGGCCGGATAGCGGAAAAGCCGGATAATATGGAATCCGAGTATAAATAACTGTCAGTATTTGGGTTCGCCTACTATTTTTTTTCACCAAGCACCCGCCTCGGTGGCGCAGTTCGCTAACGAGCTAGTTTCATGTTGAGTTAGACTGCCGATAACGGGGAAATCAAGGTTCAAATCTCACTCGGGTGAACTGGGGGGGGGGGACCTCCTAAATGGTTTTCCACTCTCCCGCCACACAAATGCGGATTAACTTCCTCTATATTCAACCTTCCCAATTTCCAATCCATTAGCGCAGTTAGTACTAAAGCGTATAGCCCGGTCGGGTAGTAAGACGCGGTGCTAAGTATTATTTAATTTTCACAGAACATTTAACTTTGTTTTAATAGAATCTGACCAGTTTATGACTGCGATGTAAAATAGGAATACAGTAATTGTAGGTGGACAGTGAAATTTAAAGGCAAAATAAATGTTTTTAATCTTTACTACACATTACTTTATTTTGGGAATGGATCATCATTTACAGGCAAGAACGAGTGAAAATAGAGCGTCAAATGGAGCACATTATAAGTTCAGTAAATGTTTTATGGTGGAGATGTACTGGTTGTTAACACTGAGAACCGGACCGGATAAAACGGAGGGCCGGTTAGTCGTGATGCTAGTGTACTACGACACGATACTACATACTTTCTTAGGCCTAAATAGTCTACTGGGATTAGGGAACTAAAATTTTTAAAAGTTGAATATCAGGAAACTACCCAAATATCAGTTCTCTTTTTAAAACAAGTAAACGGTGTTGTTTATCATTTTAAACACTGTACAAATCTACATTTAGAAAAATTTCGACTTTTAGAAAATGCAATCATCTTAATAATAATAATAATAATAATAATAATAATAATAATAATAATAATAATAATAATTAGCACCGCGTCTTACTACCCGTTCGGGTTATACGCTTTAAGTACTAATTACTCTAATGGATTAGGAATTGGGAAGGTTGAATCAGAGGAAGTGAACCCACATTTCCGTGTAGGGAGAGTGGAAACACATTTAGTAAAAACCACCCCCAGTTCACCCGACCGAGATTCGAACCTCGATCTCCCCGTCCTCCAGCAGTCGAGCTCAACACGACTAGCGCGTTAGCCAACTACGCCACCGAGGCGGGTGCAATCATCTTGAAACTATCCTTAATTTTAGAGTTAAAATCAAACTAACGATTTGTCCTTCAAGTATGACATCATACCTATTTACCAAGTTTGACAGAAATCCTGCAAACAAATTCGGCTGTGAACCCCCACGGACAGATCGAGGGTACACAGCACGCCAGGACCGGTCGTAATTCCAGGGTAGAAAACATTCACCCTCACAATATCTTCTCGTTATGTAATGGACCAGACGGTACTTCAATCTGGCGCGAAAATCTCTCTATTTTGCTCCCGAAAGCTCGGTTTCCTGCCCAGAGGGATTTGTTCCTGCTCTCCCATCACGTGTCTGTGTGATCGCAAGAGGAACATCTAAATAAAGTCCTAGCGTTTGAGTTGCGCGTGAATCCCGCCGACACACAAAGAACTGTACAACATGTTTCGATGAGAGCGTGCGCTCTAGAATATACACACACGACATCAAAGATGGGAGAGACTATTCATTTCTTGGAAGCTCAAGGTTTCCCAGGAGAGCTCTGTCATGACAGCTGCCAATGTCACTAGAGCTTTACTTTGACCCTTAAAAGTGGCAGTCTTACCTTGACTGATTACACTATGAGTCTATCTTCGACAGATGGTGATAGTTTAGTGTATATACAGGATGTATATTATTATTATTGTTATTAGCACCACGTATTACTACCCGTTCAGGTTATACGCACTTACGCTAATGTGTAATGGTAGGGTGATTGTGAGATGAAATGGAGGACCTACAGTTTAACGTGGGATCCGAACCACGGTGGAGGCATGGCATTCCCCACATTCACAAGATGTCTTGTCAGAGGTGAAGGAAGGGTTGGTAATCAGATAAATATGTGCCGGGACCGGGGATTGAACCCCGGCCACCAGCACAGAAGTCTGACACCTTACCCCTAGACCACCAGGTCACCTGAGATAATAATAGTTCGGAGTTATCTAAAAGATTTGTTTATCTCATCCATGGGAACAGGATAATAAATCTAAATTTTAAGGAAATTTCCAGCATTCGCCTGGAGAGAGGATTTGGAAACCACAAGGAAACTCACAAACTTTGAAAATAACCTTTTGTCTCGACCGGTTGGGATTCTAACCAAACTCCGATCCTTCAGGTCAGTCGAGTTCGTCGGCGTTAAGCTAAGATTTTATTTTTTTAGCCGCTTGTCTTACTACCCATTAAGTAGTCCATTCTACCACCGAAGCGAGTACCAAGATTCTTAGTCTAGTGTGAACAAATGCTCTTCCTTGAACACCGGACACTGGTAAATACGTATGAAAAGATATACAGGTCGTGTATTAATTGGTATCCACTTCTAGGGGTTTATTCTTATCGACCGAACGTTAAGAACAGTCCATATAAACATTGAACTAAGAACGCTTATTTTAGTCGTTAAGGGTTTTCCTCAAAGATGGATTGGTCGTGGGGGATCCATTGAATGGCCCGCTTAGTTACCAGATTCTAAACCAATGAGAACATTTATAGCCCATTGTTCACACAACCCCTGGGCCTGATCTCAACAGAGTACGACAAATCACGGAACGCAGACTCGGAGAATGCGTCGAAACAAGACACCATTTTGAACAATTATTGTAACAAAATTTTCCGTCTTCTTGTGTTTTTGTTAACCTTTGTTTTGTTTAGTTGCGTTGCTTCTTCTTTTGAATTGCATATTGATTGAATAATAAGATTCGCACTAGCTCGGAAACTAAACGTTTCTCGATCCATGTTTATTTGAACTTTTCTTAACGTTTGGTCGATGGGATTACACCCCTATAATATTTGACAACAATTAATATACATCCTGGGTGACCTGGTGGTCTAGGGGTAAGGTGTCAGACTTCTATGCTGGCGGCCGGGGTTCAATCCTCGGTCCCGACACAGATCTATCTGATTACCAAACCCTTCCTTCACCTCTGACAATACATCTTGTGAATGTGAGGAATGACAGGTCTCCACCGTGGTTCGGATTCCTCGTTAAACTGTAGGTCCTTCATTTCATCTCACAATCACCCTACCATTACACATTAGTGTAAGTGCTTATAAACCGAACGGGTAGTAAGACGCGGTGCTAATAATAATAATAATAATAATAATAATAATAATAATATCATCTCGCCTTATATCGCACAACGCGAGTCTTCATTTCAACCTGTCCGATATCTGATAAAGGTGTTCGGAACACCGTCCTCGGTGTTCTCTACCACAGGCGAGAAGGAACAAAATATTTCATCAACGGCGAAGGCAGCAGAAATACACATTCCAAGAGAATTGTCATTTTTTTTAGCACCACGTCTTACTACCCGTTCGGATTAAAGGCTTATGTACTAATTACGCTTATGGTTTTAGGGATTAGGAAGGCTATATTTAGTGGAAATGTGCCCGAATTTGCATGGAAGGAAAGTGGAAAACCGTTTAAGGAAAACCACCTTCAGTACACCCGACCTAGATTCGAACTTCGATCTCCCCATCATCAGCGGTCTAGTTTACTGCGAGAGTAGCGCCTTTGACCATGCGGCCACCAAAGCGGACAAG
Organism: Timema douglasi; assembly: GCA_901482245.1. Classification (NCBI taxonomy): domain Eukaryota; kingdom Metazoa; phylum Arthropoda; class Insecta; order Phasmatodea; family Timematidae; genus Timema; species Timema douglasi. The sequence goes on from CABEEJ010010224.1 coordinate 12,802, forward strand.
TCAAATCATTCCGACTGATCCTGTCGGCCGCGAAGTGCAACGAACGGCGCAAACTGCGTGCACGCGCCATGTCGTTGTCTATTAACTTGTCAAGGAGGCTCGGTAATACGGGTCACACATCCGGGAGGGATCGTAAAAAACACAACCGAGACGACGCGATCACTTTTAACGGCGTGACAAAATCCTCTCTGTTGATCGCTCGCACGTGTCGGGTGCCTAGGCTCAGTCAGGCACACCAGCCGTGCGAGAGCTTCGGCGTGCAACTCGATCTAATGTTGTTAGTCTCGGAGAGACACTTTCATCGAGCTTTGGGGAGCTCGGTCTGTGAATTCATCGAGGGCGTACCCTCTCACCTCAGACAATGCTGTATATACTAGCCCCTCCTCTACATTTAATGGTCAAGAGACGAACGAACGCCCAATTCTACCTGAGGCTGTGCTAGTACGCTGGGGGACACTTGGTGGAAAGGTGGGGAATACTCTTGACCAGTCGTATATCCCCCCCACCTTTAGTTACTACTGTTTGGTCAGCATTGTCGAGGAGAAAGGAGGGAGAACACTCCAAGTAAACAATCCTCGGAATATCTGCCTACTAAACTTCCCAACTGTATCTGAACTGTGAAGTACATTTATATTATTATTAGCACCGCGTCTTACTACCCGTTCAGGTTATACGCACTTACTCTAATGTGTAATGGTAGGGTGATTGTGAGATGAAATGAAGGACCTACAGTTTAACGTGGGATCCGAACCACGGTGGAGGCCCGGCATTCCTCACATTCACAAGATGTCTTGTCAGAGGTGAAGGAAGGGTTTGGTAATCAGATACATCTGTGCGGGGACTGAGGATTGAACCCCGGCCGCCAGCACAGAAGTCTGACACCTTACCCCTAGACCACCAGGTCACCCTTACATTTATATTCAATAAATCAAAAACTTAAATTCAAATTCAAACTAATTATATTCATAAAATAATACATTCGTGTCAAATATGAATAAAATAACATTTTTAAAATGACCAATTTTTTATATTGTCTGTTAAATAATTATAGCTAATAACCACGATCTGTCGTCCATTGTTTGTCGAAAAAACACTCATTTCGAAACCATATTTATTTCCAAACAGTCTCTTGTCTTACTCAAAGTTTGTCCTACTTCACCCACTAACAGTTACTGGTAGGAATGAACATCGGACATCGATGTTCTAAAGACGATATTTAAAGTTCGATGCTCGCGCCATCGATTATATAGAATATCGATTTTATTAAACAAATAAAACACGGTATTTAAAAAATAAAATACCGTGTTTTATTTATTCTATAGAATTGATGTTTTACAAGTAATTATTTTTGTAATTTATGTTATAAATTCAATGATTTTCAACAATTAATGTTCTTTAGTGACATCCAAAGCATACACGTCATCGACAAACAAATATCGATGGCGTGAACATCGACGGTTGAAAATCATTGCCCAATAAACATCGATGTTAGATGTCCATCTCTACACCAAAGGTCGTTGAAAGATGTCCTCGATAAGAACCCGTGATCAAGTTTCCTCTAACTGTGCGCTCTTACCTCTGCAGTGTAAGACGGACGCATTTTTCCACCCTCCTTATAAATCCTTCCTTCCTTCCTTCTGTCCTACCTTTGTAGTGTAAACACGCGGATAGACCACACGGGAAATCGAACCAGTGACCCTCGAGCGGAGACTTGTCATGGCAGGCCGATCACGTCCAGTGCGTATGTGTGAGCTCAGTAGACACCCTGACCACACGAACACACGTGTCTGGTCACAAACAACCTGACTGCCCACGTCCCTCATATGTGGACACACACACGGGCAGTCGAATCTGACACTTGGACCCGCTATTGAAACCTACTTACATCTGTTCATACGCCAAACCACAGGTTGTGTAACTGACAGTGTGACAGCTGTGTGTAGTTCATGACAACATTTCTTTCACACCTGTAAGCACAATCATTAAAAACCCGCACCAGTGGACACACAGATTAAGGCGTCAATTTGATATTATAGGGTGTTTCAACAATGGGTGAGATAGAGGTTCGAATCCTGGTCAAATAACATTTCGTAATACTTATTACTCATCAAGTCTAAAACGTCCTTCAGCTCACGGCAAGTCTAATAAGTCCCTCAGCTCACGGCAAGTCTCATAAGTCCCTCAGCTCACGGCAAGTCTAACAAGTCCCTCAGCTCACGGCAAGTTTAACAAGTCCCTCAGCTCACGGCAAGTCTAATAA
>CABEEJ010010225.1:0-15045 GCA_901482245.1 Timema douglasi
ATCCCAAATAAATGCTACAGTTTAATTTAGCAATATTATGAAATTATTATTAGTTTTGTTTAGCTTTTTTTAAACTTCTTTGCAATATAAATGCAGCCATATGTATATTAATTGGTGTTAATGAATAATTAAATTTGCTAAATTTATATATGTATTAAGTCCTTACACAACCAATCAACCTAAAACTAGAGGAAAGTCAATGAGAAAATATATTGTAAAATAAATTAAATCACTGGATAAAAAACCCTACTGTTGGCAGTTGTGAATGAATGATCAAAAGAAAACTGAATTTTATACCTGGACTAACCTCAAAAATAAAAATATTACAAACTGCTTCAATGGCTACATGGACTAAGGTGCTACTCTTGCAGTAGACAAGACTGCCATTGATGGGATCAAGGTTTGAATCTCAGTTGGGTGTAATCAAGTTTTTTTCCTAAAATGGTTTTACAATCTCCCTCCATGCAAACGCAGGTACATTTCCTCTAAATATAAAATTCCTCATCCCTAAAAATATTAGCGTAATTAATATATAACGAGCAGTAAGATGTGGTGCTAAAAAAATAACAAAAGCCTCAAACACAATTTCAAACAGCTTGAAATGGCACAAAAGTAAAGGGTACACCCTTAGTTTGGTTAAGACTTTTGTGGTGTTTGAAATTCAATGAAGATTTTAATTTTAGTTTACTCCAAAATATTTTTCAAATATGTGAGGAAAATTGTGGGTATCAAAGATAAAGTGAATGAGGTTGATCTTTGATGATGTCTTGAAGTTTTGCACACCTATATTATTTTCTCTTTCATAATTGAGCTGAATTATTTTAGTGCATAGATTCAAAATATACATATATTAATTTGTAAAAATGATGTGAGCTACATTTTAAAGTTATAGGTGTCTAAACCAGGGCTTTTGGCCTATGAACCCCTTGATGTCAACCCTGATATACTCTTAACAATCGAAAAACTTCCATTTATTGTTTCTATGGAGTGAGGCAGGCCAAAGTAACAGTAGTAGTAGTAGTAGTATTTTTCCACTGCCGGTTGGCTAGGCCTATTGTAGCTTCATGTGTCTTATAATCTATCTTAAGACTAGAAAAGACACAACATCCAGTCCTTGGCCACTAATTCATCACTGTGGAAGGGTAAACCCATACTTTCATCTATGATAAATTTCGGCCATGTCGAGAATCAAATCTGGGACTCTTAGCTCAGTAGACAGACATGCTACCGACTAAGCTAAGGTGTCGGACCAGAATAACATTATAATTGGTTAAAGAAACTCATCATTAGTAATGATATACTGCTGTTCACAAGAATACAGTTTAAGTGAGATCTCTTAGTATTTGAAATGACACACGCCTATCAACTGTGTGATGTCATCTTTTGAATTGTGTTTACTTATTATTATAATAATATGTTCCCACCTTTCTACGATCATGTTAAATATCTCACATGTTCATCACAGATTCTGCATTAAAAATTATGATTGATAAACTGATCCTGAGCATGAGACAAACCCAGCATAGCTCCATGGCAGGCTAAGTGAAAGGTCCCAGGTTCAAATCAAGTGTCTAAGTGTAGTATTTAATTTAAATGTGTTACCGAGAGCAGTAATATCGATTACAATGATAGTTTCATAAAAAAAAAGTTAGCATAACTCATTTATTTGTTAAACAGTTTAATGTCGTATGTAAATCATGTTATTGAATTTTTTGTCAGATCTCACCATATAGTGTATGAAACAATGAGTGGATATTAATTATTAATCAAATTTACTCAGTATTTGTATCATTATTGGTAATATCGGTACACTTTATATAAAATGTGTCAATGACTAATTAGTGCTCACCTTCGATGGAAACACCTTCCACAGTACATTTAATACCCTGTCTGTGGGCAGATATGTAGATGTCGTCAAAAACTGGCATTCTCCATCCACATTGTCTACATTTCTCCTGGAGTATTTTAATTGGATTCACCCGACGGCGATATGATCTACAGACAAATAATTTAAACTATGATATATAAAATTAACAAGTTGAGTTTTAATAAAAACACACCAGAATTAACCTAAAGGTAAATCAAAAGGTAAAAAAATTTCTTTTATTTAGGGCGAAGAAAATGCAACTTGGTCCATGCCAATTGATTAAGAAATGTACATTGTAACTTTTCACTCATCAAGGCTTTTTACATATTTGTAAACAAAGAAAAACTAAAAATAAAGAAAACCCTTTTCTTGAGTAGAATATAAACATTTTTAATAAACTTAGAGAACCCTTGAATATTGCCCTGTTAAAGTAATTTACATAGTGCTGTACTAGTTCACGGTTCAATGAAAAGATTCCCTGACTCTTACAGATTTTACAGAATAAATAAATATAAATTTTCCTAGTATGTTATATGCAAAGTTCTTGATAAACAAATTTTGTAATTTTCACAAGTGTTTTTAAATTCTTGACTCAAAAATATATAGATGTAAAATAAAAATATCAGTGCTCCTCACAAAACCATATAAATATGTTAGTAAAATTACTTTTACTTCAATTTTTAGAATTACTACAGAACACCTGAAAACACCAGTGACTTTTTAAAAATTCACCAGAATTTACCAAGTCACACCAAACTCTCTGATTGTTCTGGATTTTACCTGTTTATAGGCGTTTTTCAATCTTGTAGTCAAAATAAAAAATAAATATTTGTATTCTTTAAATTGAAAAATAAAACCTAGACCCTGGACCTTTGACTTAATACTCCAATGCTCTAACCACCGAGCTATACAGGAATCGTCCTGGGCTCAGGCTCATTATTCACTCATATTTTAAGGCAGAGTCTGTGATGGATGTGAGGAAATTGTCAGCTAAATATGTATGATCAAATAAGCTCACAAGTTATCAGATAACATAACGATCTTTATTATTATTTATTTTTATTCTGCCAATATTACAAATACAATGGTATGAATACACATATATGATATATTAAATAGCCACACTATTATAATTGTTGGTTAAGATTATAGCCGCATATTGGTGTCATTTTCTTTAAATTGAAAAATTACATGAGAACAGAACCCAGGACCTTTGGCTTAGTAAGCCAATGCTTACTACTGAGCTATCCAGCTGTCCCGTGCCATGCCATCATATGTATCTGATGATTTTCATATGTCCATCACAAACTCTGCCTTAAAATATGAGTGAATGACCCTGAGTACAGGATAGTACGTGAATAGCTCAGTGGTTAGAGCAATGGTGTACTAAGTCAAAAGTCCCGGATTCAATTCCCATGTCCCAGTGTCAATTTTTAATTTAAAGAATATATATATATATATATATATATACACATACAGCTGTAGCCGTAACTAACAAATATAATAGCTTTGCTATTTAATCAATCATAAATATTTGTGATCGCACCCATAAAAATGGTGAAAAATTAAATTGATTTATAATTAGCTTGACTAGTAAAATTCTTTACAAAGATACTTTATGCAAATTAAATAGCATATGCATGGAGTATAACATACTATTATTAGGTATAATTCGAAAATGTATAATTTTGTTTTCTGGTAAATAAAGGTTTAAAATAATTAAACGCTAATACTTGATATCATATCAAATTTAATTTGCTGTATCCTATTAGATTTGTGATTTCTATTGGTAATATTTTTTCATGAAACAACTGATAAGTAACAATATTAGAGTTTTTGTTTTAAACAGTTTAAACAATTTCTAACAATTAATTTAATTTGTGTTTTGACATTTCTTTTCAACAAATATTGTCTTATTATATATTCAACAGGATATGTCACAATTAAAAATATGGGATCTGACACAATAATATATCACAAAGGCTAGAGAACCACCTACCCTAAATATCTGTCAACTAGAACAGATTCAAACTATGCTGCAACACTAACATCTTCATCTAACAATAGCAGAATCTCAAGATAATTTTTAGTCAACCAGAGAAATTTTAATCCGCCAACAATTAAATTGGCATAACTGAAGCCAACTTCCTTGTTAAATCTTAAACTTCTTCAAGTGTTTGTAAATATGTGTTAGTGTTTTAACTTTTATTTGTGCTTCATTTGTCTACAATTCCATCATATTTATTTTAGGAAAAGTTAAAACAATAATTGAAAATAATTCTGAAATAAGAAAATATTATGATTGAAGGTTACTGAGGGGTGTAGTAGGTTAGAGAATTATGAGTTACATACCCTCTAATCATCACAAGACATTGTTAGGGTAATCAAGTTGCGTAGATTACAGTGGGTAGGACATGCAGCAGAATGGAAGAAACAGTGACCTTGTTTAAGGTATTGACTGGCAAACTTAATGGAAAAAGACCATTTGGAAGACCTATCCATAGATGGGAGGATAACATTAGAATATACCTGAAAGAGATAGAGTGTAATGAGGTGTACTGTGTAGAACTAGCTCAAGTTAGGGATAGGGTGTAATGAGGTGGACTGGATACAAATATCTCAAGATAGGGATAGGGTGTAATGAGGTGGACTGGATACAAATATCTCAAGATAGGGATAGGGTGTAATTATCTGGAATGGGTAGAATTATCTCAATATAGGGATAGGGTGTCTTGAGGTGGACTGGATACAACTAGCTCAAAATAGAGATATAGTGTAAGGAAGTGGACTGGATAAAACTAGCTCAAGAGAGGGAGAGATAGATTGTAATGAGATTGATTGGATAGAACTAGTACAAGATAGGTATAGGTGGCGTATTTTTCCAAGTGTGGCAATTAACTTTTGAGTTTCTAAAACACCATAGAGTAAGTAAGGTGTGTAGAGTAAGTAAGGTGTGTAGAAAAGGTTTAGGAAAAAACACAATGTGGCTTTTAAAGTGAAAAGAGGAATACAACTAACTCTTTACAATGCTGCCAGTGTATAGTGGAAATAGCTCGTTCTTAAGGAAAATATATCAAACAGCCCTTTGGTTTAGGTTTCGTTTGTTTAGAAATATTTAGAATGGAATGTGAGACACATTATACAGCTTCCTTAAACAAGAAACAAATAAAATGTAGGGCCAAGGAAGACATTACTTCTTTGTACAGTGGCAGCAGTGTCAAGTGTGAACTTAATCATCATCATCATCATCATCATCATCAGTGATGTGAAAAAAGTATACATACTCTCATAATATCAATAATTTCCTTTTGATACTAGTATTTTTTACTCAATAATTTGTTTCAGATACTTTTACTGACCCTGGTAATAAAAGAAACAACTTAGTGAATTATGGAAGTTTTTCAAGAAGTTGGATAGCGAAAAAGCGTATTTTAAAATATTAAAAACCACTATAATTTTCAGTCTTTAAATAAATATGAAAATACAATTATGATGCAAAAGTGGAAATTATTATTATTATTAGAAAAAAAACTTTTTCCAGTTTAAAATTTCAATACCGATACTTACTGTTATCAATACTAGTACAGTATCAATATTTTTCTTCTGGTACTTTTAATGAGTACAGTATTGATTTTCGTTCGATACCATATTCTTAATCATAACGTACTGCTTCCAAACTGAGGCCTGGTCATCTGTGTAAAATACCTCCATCTAATTCTTTCCTTTCACTGCTCTCACTTTTTTTTACACTAATCCAGTCTTCTACCCTCGCTCACACACTTGCTATTACCTGCTCTTCTAATCTCTTTCTTGGTCTTCCTTGCAGTATTTTCCCCCCACATACTTTAGCTCCATCATTCATCTTGGAAGTATTTGCTTTTCTATCATAATTACATGACCATAGCCTGTCACCCTTGCTTCCTCTAATATCTCATCTAACCCCTATACTCCAACTCTTGGCCAAACAACTTTGTTCTGAATCCTATTTATACTGATGACCATCAGCATGCTCCTAAAAACTTCACGCCCATGGCATCCACTTTCCTGGACTCTCCTTGTGTCAAGCTCCTTGTTTCTGATGCATACACAACTATGGGTACTAACTACAAAGTATGCTCTATAACAGTGATATTCTACAGTTTTTGTCTACGTAGCCCCAGATATCATTTATGTTTAACTTTGTAACCCCAAAATGAAATTAGCCACCCAAATAAGAATCAGATATAGAGAGAAAAATGCCACCCCCAGATAACATATTATGGATGAGTCCCTTGTGGCTGGTCTTGATTATTCGGTGTTTATTATGAAATTAATTATTATGTACCCCCAACGATGTCTTTGTGTACCCCAGGTTGAAGACCACTGCCCTGTATAACAGTTAAGTGTGAACTGTGTTTTTAAATTAATTATGAAGTAGAAAAAATGTTTATATCATCATCATCATCATCATCATCATCATCATCATAAACTGTTTCCAGCCTGTGGCCGGGTCAGTTTAGTAAAATGGCCCCATCTTCCTTGATGGTCCCCTCTCTCGCCTCCGAATGAGTCCTGAAACCTGACCCGCCACTCCTTTTATCCTGTTTTTTGCAGTGGTAAAAGAAGCGCAAGGTTCGGTAGGACAGCTGAAACGAGAGAAGAGACCAAGGTGAACCTAATTTCTTTAGTGAATAAGTACAAACAATCAAATATACAAAAGCAACAATGTCTTATTATTAAGACATTTCCACCTGTCGACGTACGAGAATTGACGCATGGAGGGCGGATACAGCCAAGGGCATCTCAAGACATGATGCATCATTACCCAAGCTTCCTCCGGCATGAGTTCGGGCCTAGGCCGTTGAAAAGTATTATACCTGGCCATGGCGCCCGCGCTCTGTACACCACCTGTATCAATGGTCAGTGTTAGTTGCTTATATTACAAATACATAATTTCACCTACTCAAGGTCATCTTCCTTAACCAAGTCTGAAGTTTTAGTTCCAATATTTTGTTTCTACTGTGATACTAAAAATATACATCGTTTTTAATATGTCCACTCAGAAAAATTGGATTTTACAAAATCTCATGTTTTATAAATAAAAAATAAAGGATACTATGGTAAGAAACAAAACTAACTAGCTCTGTAAGATAAAAGAGCTTATTAGGTTTACTGTAGTGTCCCAAAAATAGTGCAATGATTTTCTCCCAAGAATATCATTACACAAACTGTACAGCCTAGCCTAACATTTTCACCGGAAAAAAAGTCACCTATTCCTGCAGAGTATATTTTGCAGCCTGCTGGAACTGTACCGACAAGTGGAAATCATCATGCAGGTCTAAAATTAAACTTAAGTAGTAGTAGTAAGTAGCCAACCTATTAAACTAAGATGAATGGCCTCTACAGATAAGAAAGATTGATTTTGGATTAAACTTTTACCGATTACATCATTTTATGTAAATTATGTAAGTTTATATATACATCATTAAAATTTACATACTTCTTATTCATCTTCTTGTTCAGTCAACTAACAATGATTTGTTGGTAATGTAAAAACAATTTTACAACACAAGTGATTTAGCCTACTAAATGTTTTTATTGTCCAATTTTTAGTATATTTTTATGAAATAAATTCCATGCAATCAATTATACTGCTAGTCCTAACTGTTTTACAACAATACTGTTTCCAGCCTTGGTCAGTTTTTTATCCAAGCCATATATTTACCCCTACCGGCTGGCTAGGCCTGTCGTAGCTTCATCCATATTATATTCTAACTTAAGACTAGGATAGCCACAACATACAGCCCCCGGCAGTTAATTCATCACTGAAAGGGTAAAACCACATTTCATTAATGATACATTTTTTGGGCATACTGTGAATCTTACCTGGGACCCTTAACTTAGTAGACAAAGCTAAGGTGTTGGGTGCTAGTCTTAACTATATTATTTATTTCATAATCTTATATTTTACTATTCAATTGCTATTCTCAACTTTTTACACATTGTCTTAATCTGTTGGCTGATTTAGTAATTTAACATCTCATTATCTTTTCACCTCATATTTATAATCACAATTTTTCCACTGAGTGTCTTGTTGATTACATACTTTGTAACATTTCCTACCAATTGTGTTCATTAATTTATGTATTTTGACTACGTGATGTGGTGTATCATTGCAAAACAACAAGTTTAGTCAATTCAATCTAAATTCAAATCTTTCTTAACTATATATAAACTTAAGGCCAATACAAAGAGGAAGATTTTCACTATTGAGTGTCACTGAATTGGTATTTAAGTAGGTCAGTGTTAGTTGGTGGTAGAATCTGTGCTGTGTTTCTGATATTAAAAAACCACCCATTTCAGGTCCACAAGTGAGTGATTATCTTGAAAAGAGGGCTTCCCAAGAAAATGGGAAGATAGGATATACATTTTAAATTGGGAGAAATATGGGTGGTACAACAAAAGAATCATGTGTAGACTGCTAACAAGTGTATTCAAGACCTTTAATTTTTCATGTAGTACATTTTCAAAATATTAGGGTCGTATTATGTGTAGACTGTACTATCTTCTGGCCAATATGGTATTATGATTTACAGATTTAGTGTAGGGTATAATCACATCTTTAATAAAAACCATCCAACAACCTTAAAGACAAAATATTTGAAAGAAAGTTGTTTCAATTGTGTAATCTAAAACATGTACCTAATAAGAGGATTTGTCGTTATTGTAAACCTTGAGAATTCTGAATCAAAGGGTTTGTCGATATTCTCGAGAATGTGGGACAGTAATAAAAAAAGGTAGGAAAATCTAGGCCAGTAAACATGTGTGGAATTTATTTGTAAAAGCCTAATGTAAAAGTGTCAGGTTTGATTATTCAGCCTAAACATTTAGCTTGAGTTCAACTAACCTTATCTGCATCAGTGAGTGCATGGTCTAATACGATGGACTGGAATGCTGATGGCAAGAGATCAAGGCTCAAATCCCAGCCAGATGTGATGAGGATGGTTTTTCCTAAATGGTTTTCCACCTCTTTTCCAAGTAAATGTGGGTTCATTTCCCTATAGTTCTTACCTTCCTCACCCTTACCTCCTTAGTGCGTGGACAGAGTATTTGCAGTGTACAGAAAGATAAAACTAATAAAGTACCACACTTAATATTTCAAGTTCAATTTTAACCTATGATAGGTGTGTGAGTCCTATTGAACCATACAAACTATAATAAAGGCATCAAGTTTAAAATAACACCTAGGTATATGGCCATTCTTATAACCTGGTCAATGGAGCTAAAACACACTGACCAGGACTCCAGCCCGCAATGCCTTATTTTCTAGGGTGGCCATAATATGCGACTTCAGCCTAGAGACATTGATATGGTCGCAAATGGGAGTGACTTTGGTCATTATGGTTGCAAGCATGGCTGTGGAGTCAGAGTCAATTTTGGGTGAAGTTAGGGTCAGTTAAAATGTGCAGACTCCAGCTCTGGCTTCAAAATAAAAATAAAATAATAATATAATATTATTATTATTACAATATGTGGTAAATATATCATTTTTATTGTGTCATTAGGTTTGTCTCGCCACAATTTGGGCAGAATATTGTTCTCAAATTTAAAGTTACATCTCTACAAGATTTAGGTAGTCCAGGAACTGAAAGCCCATGATTTAAATAGGAGAGTTGTTTTTGATGGACAATTTTTAGCAGAATGTAACTAAAACGAAAATTTAGCGGAAAATCTTTGGATGTCTGATGAAGCCCACTTTAATCTAAATAATTATGTTAACAAACATAATGTTTGGTACTAAGCTAAGGAGAATCCTCGCCTTTTACAACAGCGACTGTTACACGTTGAAAAAGTGTTTGTGTGATGTGCGGTGTCATCGAAAGGAATTATCGGGTCATATTTTTTTGAAGATGACATTGACCGCACAGTGAGTGTAACTTCAAAACGATACGTCCACATGGTTCCAACGTTTCTTAGCGATGAACTAGAGAAGTATCCAGTGAACGAGTCCACATGGTTTCAACCGGACGGAACTACAGCTCATAATGCAAGAATCTCAATCGCACTTTACGGGTGCTTTTTGGAAACCACCTCATGACCAGGAATGGCAATATCATTTGGCCCGCGAGATCACCAGATCTTTGGTGTATATCCTTTTATGGGGACTTTTAAAAATGCAAGTGTTTGCTCATCATCCTCAAAGCATTAATGAGGTGAAGGCTAGGATTCATGAAGAGATTAAAGCGATCTCCATTGACACGTTGCAGCAAGTTACGGTGAACTTGCGTTCACGAATACAGGAATGCATAATAAGGGTAGATGGCCATCTCAAGTATGTTAGCTTTAAGAAATGACTTATGTAAAGTGATAAATAGCATAGTTGTAGCATTTAGATAGCCATGTTTTTATGGATATTAAAATGATTTAAAGTTGCATAACACAGTTCTTAAAATCGCCCTTTCTCACTCACCACCCTGTAATTAATTGTATAGCATTGCGCTCTTCCATACTAATGGAATAGAAATGAGAAAGGTAGCCTTTAGAGGAATCACACTCTCATTTGTGTGGAGGAAGCGTGGGAAACAAATTAGGAACACCATCTTCATTACACAAAAATATAATTCAAACCCCAATTCCTTCACCGCCAATCCACTCTAACACAAGAGTGGCATGTTATACTATAGTGAAACTGTTAAAATAATTATGTTATTATGAGGCTACAGGTCTTTTAAGTGTTAAATTCAATCTCAATCCTGATATTATTCAAGCAGTTTCTTAAATTTATTTTTTAACATGTAAAGTATAGGACTATGGTATTCACAAATTATTTATTTAAAGTGTATTTCCTTAACATTACATATTTAAAATGGGTTCAATTGTAATATCATGTTCTCAATATTTGTATGGTTTAGTTAAGTTTATATTAGTTCAAACATAGAGTAGTATACCATAAATCAATAAACACAATAGTTTACAAAAATTAACACCATAAAAATGGAAATAAAGTATTTCCTGTAAAAAGTAAATCTGTAACACAAATGAGTTTATATTAGCTGAAGACTCAACAAGAAAAATTAATTTACCTCTTGTATCAGAAGTCTGGGTTGAACCTTCAGGATGCAACTGGAAGTTTAAATAAAATATTAAGTTAATACAAAATATTATTTGAATTGTTTGAAACTACAACTGCAGGTTTTATGAAAAACCTGTAAACACCCTTATAAATATATTCTTGTATAAAGGAGGCTTAAATTTTTTTAGTGTAAATATTTTTTTTCATAAAATTAAATTTTGGAGTGAAATGATATTGAAGTAATATTTGAAAGAATAGAAGCACATGCAAACGCTTACTCCAATAAATGCATATTACATAGTTAGTTACTAATTATAAGCCCATCTTTAATATGTTGTAATCATTTAATCTATACAGCCCCTTAAAATGTTGTAATTAACCGGCCCTGTGGTGTAGTGATAAGTGCACCTGAATATGAGCCTAGGGGTTACGGGTTCAATTTCCAGATGGTACTGTACCTTTGGTATTTTTCTCGAAAGAGGAACTACCCCAATGATCACAAGGGTTTGGTTAGTTAGACTTAAGTAAGGTTTAAGTATGTCTGCGGGTTTCACCCCCTTATATTCACTATCATTTTATCTCATCGAGATATGGAAAGAGCCTCCACGGAATGGATGTACTATTAGTACATTCAGTTGTTTCCTGAGAAAAGGTACATTTGTACTGTCTAATCTTTCCACAAAATGGTCTAAAACTGATGTAGTCCAGACGCGCAATATTATTATTAATGTCTGAATTAATTTGTCATTTGTTGGGGACAATTGTTTCTTGTCAATGTTAGAACTAGAGTTTTGCCACAAAAGTTGGTTGTAAATTGATACACTTTTGTGTTATGGTGACATTTGTTATAGGTTGTGGAGTTGTTGAAAAGAATGACACGTTTTTATTATGCTTACTCAGCTTTTATTTAATAATATTTAAGGGGTGTGACTCGCCAACTATGATCTTAAGTTCAGTGCAAGTTAAGATTATATTCACATTGCTAAAAACTATAATTGCATGTCTGAGCTACATTAGTCATAGACCAGTTTGTAGAAAGATTAACCAGTACTAAGACTAACTAACAATCCATGGTGACCGTAGGAGTAATTCCCTTATCGGTAAAGATACCAAAGGTACCTGCCGAGAATCGAACCTGGGGCACTTAAGGCTCGTAGCCAAACGTACCGACTGCCACACCATGGGGCCAGTTTGTTAATACAAACACAAGTTACTTAATTAATGTTTACATAAATATTTGGGCTTTCTCCACCAATCAGATGGGTTTATTAATAGCCGTTATAAACTATTTTAAAAGTGTAATGTGGGGGTGGTAGGAGACTAGCAAAGGTTAGGGGAGTAAACCCCAAAATAAAATCCTCACCGGTGTTCGGCCTAACAGGTTAAGAGGGGAGTTACATTTGAATGCTTTCAAAATAAGAACTAGCCTCAGGTCAGATGAATGTGGAGGAAATGTTGATTTTCAATAATTCTGGATCTGAAAGTGTTAACAAATACTGTGATGACGCATATGTAGTTAATAGGAACTAGAGTCTGATTTGATAACAAACGCAAAGCTTATGTGGATCTCTCCACATGCTAGAAATTGCTTTGCCAGAATTTACATAAGAAAGAAAAACAAAAGGCCTTACTAATTGTTTGAACATACCTGACTCCCCGACGTTCCAGGTTGAGAATTCATTATCTGCCTTGCCTCCTTAAGACTTGCTGTTGCTAAAGACAAAAATGTTTCAAGCACATGTACAAATCTATAGAATTCTTCTCTGGCAAAGAGAGGTTTGTAGTGACATGCCTAACTTTGAATCAGGTCATATTTGAGTTATGGCCAGTTGTACAGAAGGTTGGTTTGTATCCAAAGTGGTTAATTAATCATCTTATCACTAAAAGAATACTAATTCATGTTATTAAATCAACTCTCGTCAACCTTCAAATTAGAAAATATCATGTGTATGATATATTTATGAAACTCTAAGTCATTATAGATTAAAATCATTCTCTTTAAAGTGAAAGTGTATATATTGTTAGACCCAAAATCAACCTATTTTATGGGTCTAAATTGACAAATTGGGGCTTTATAGAAATGTGTTTCCCTGAAGATGTGCAACCACTATTAACATTAGGACAATTTTTACTGTGAGTTGAAAAGGTCACCCCTTCACAACCACCCCCCAAATGCATCTTCAGAACGCCTGATGATACTGAGCTCATCTTTGGGTAGGGGTTCCCCTTGAGACCTTCTCTAAAAAATTCTCCCTCCGGGGCCAGTGTCATAGTCAGATTTAGTACGCCTCAAGTGTGGCATTACACTAAATACAAGGCGAGGTGTACTAAGTCTGACTATGTAACTGGCCCAAAGTCTTTAATTGAGAAAATTAAATTTTATATATTTACATAAATATTGCATAATTTGTGCACAGGTTTGCTAGTTATCATTATTATAAATGCTGTTTGTGTAGCTCCACTTACTTACACTATGATACTAGGAACTCAAGTTCATTGCCGCAAATACAAAAGTAACCCACCTATCCCTATCTTGAACTACTTCTATCCAGTCCACCTCATTACACCCTATCTTCTGCAGGTCCATTCTAATGTTATCCTCCCATTTGTGTATAGCTCTTCCAAATGGTTAGCCTAAGGAGGTCAAATTCATCTCTTTGGTACCTCAATTCTTAATGGCATCAAACGACCCAACAATCGATCTTAATAACATGGTTTTTGATACCTAGAATCTTTGTTCTAAAAATTATAGGAATTTAATGTTCTGCTATTCAAACAAAAAAAACAATATTAAGAATTAGGCTAGTTTTTATTAAGACCATTATTAGTTTTTTTGCCTTTTTACTTTATTGCCGACGTGTTATAGATGACTCAACATTACCTTTGTATTCTAGTGATCTTGAACAAATCAAACATTGCCTATTAATTTTTATATTTACTTTTTACTAATATAATCTTAGACATATTAATCTACTACAATAAGTTTATCACCAATTTGAATTTATTATTACATTTATTCGATTCTAAGACACGCTTTCTTAAAAATTTTAACGTCTCTAAAAATGGGTCATGTCTTGGAATCTCAGTTCTTCTTCGACCAACGCGCTTGTTGGCTCGGAAGACAGTATATTATGGGATAGTAAGGATAAAGATGGCTCAGAAGGAAGGTGAATGAAGTTGTAATGACATATTTAAGAAATGTATGTGGAAAAACTCGTATGGACAGAGTCAGTGATAAATGGGTATTGAAGGAGTGTGTTTTGAAAGGGAATACAATAGCTCAATGTGAAAGAAGTGTGTTAAATTAGTGTGGGCATGTCGAGAGGATGAGTGTGAATTGAGTGAAGAAGCAAATATATGAAGGTAGAGTGGGGATCAAAAGGTTAGGTAGGTATGTCCGTAGGAAGAGAGGAATAATATACTTACTGATAAATAAGATACTAGTGAATTCTGCAATAAAAAATATCTCTTAGATATAGGGTATTTTTGTGTTTTATTTTTATTCCGTTTTTTAGAATCAAAACCTTTTTTCTGTTGGTGGTATTGAAAAATTAAGGTGTTTCTTATAATTGGCATCTTAAAATCAAAGAAATATGGTAATTATTATTATTATGAATTATTAATAATATAAATAATTACTGATCAAATTTGAGCTTTATGGTTGTAACCAACCCCCATCATTTTCCCACAAAAGAAACGACAGACAGAGGTAAGCACAAGAGAGTTATAATTTTATTGTCAAAGAAAACATGATACAACTCAAAGGGGGAGTGACACTTAGGAGTAATAGAGAAACCATAAGCCAGAAGGGCTGCAAGGTGCAAGGGACACCGCCGGGGCCTGAAGGAACTTACGACAATAATAACAATAGGCGGCTCCTTACAATCAGACACCCTCAAAATGGCGTCTTCAGAAAACAGCAAAAAACCCTAACAAATTGGTCTCCAGTTTCATAATAACAAATAATACATAAAATAGTCAATCGACAACATGAGCAGAGAGACAACCCCTACTCATGATTCGTAACATAGGGTGAGACAACAGCTCACGTCCCTTACCTAAACAATGACATCCACACTATGCTAAAACTTGACATTTCCTAAAGTTTAAAGTATACGTATGGATT
>CABEEJ010010226.1:3481-15044 GCA_901482245.1 Timema douglasi
CCCCCCCACCCCCACCCCCACCCCCCGTGATTTTAGAAAATATATACACTTATATATAAATATACATATATTACTAGCTGAAGTATCCGGCGTTACTCGGTAGAAATATTTTTAGTTTAATTATTGTACGTGAAAGGTAAATTTAAAGTACAGTAGCCCCATTACTTCTTTGGTGCTGACTGACAGCTTTGAAAATGTACCAGGCCAAACAATGTATCCCTACGCCGAACCATATCATCTGCAAAAACATGTGTTTAGCAGCTGTGACTTCTGACAGTAAAATTTTTGTATATACCTAAATGTAGACTCAGAAGTTATCTGTGAGCTGTCAGTCAGTACCAAAGAAGCCATGGGGCTACTGTAGTTCCCTTTAAGTCTCGAGCTTCCTGGGGTCTTGATTGATTTCTTACGACACGGTTTTAAATTAATTTAAAAAAATCTTAAGCCCGTTCCAAGATGCACACGGCTATGTAAAAAGGCCACTAATGTTTGAATTTCAACCCTCTGCGTGCGTTAGATATCGTACAATGGAAAACAGACAGACGATTAATTTTATAGCGTAAGTAAATAAGATAGAAGATAGAAGCAGAGGATAGAGTTCAATGAATATTATATATATTCAAGTCATCAAGTTTAACACAAGGTTTATTTAAATACTTATTGTGTGGGTAAGGTATATAGAGGGTATTTGTAATAGTTGTTACCTGTATTAGTATGCATAGGTAAGACCCTTGGCCCTGTCGAGTGCGAGTATAAAACCTTTTTTATGGGATGGTGGGCGGGAGGGTGAAAGGCGTGGCGTGGCGTGGCTTCACAACCGACCAAAGTATTCTTCCGCGCCAACAAGAATAGATGGCTCACGGAAACCGTGGATGGCGCTAACTACCGGACAGGTCTCGCGGAATAAAATCATACGTTTGGAAATGTCAGTTTTCTCGAGAACGAGGGAAATTTTTATATTAATATTTTCAACACCCCTTCTAAGATAATATATCGATGTTTGTTAATTGTTACATTTTCTTATTTTTTGTTATGAAGCCGGCAGTTTTCTATCGAAAAATGTCAATTTTACCGATATTTGATCACTGTTAAAACTATAGAGGAGGTATGTATATAAAAAGTATAACTTAATCAACATGGTTTCATTTTGAACAAATTGTTTCCGAAAAGAAAATTGCAAAACAATAAAAATTCTTGAAGATAACAGTTTGTTCCCACGGCTCCGCATTTCCACGCCAAATGAAAAGGGCCAATCGCCTTAATGAGTAAACCAAAGTGGTGGCATTCCACCCACAGTGGATATGGGTGAGAGTCGAATTTTGACCTTCCTATCGACATTATAGGTCGTTAGAAGGTTGGTTAGGGGTGTGGAGGATGCTAAAATGTTGTCAATATGGTATTCTTAAGGGGACATAGTTCTTATATAAATGGTTTATCACCCTTTCTCCACGCAAATACCGGTAAAGTTCCTCTACTTCATTCCTTTGTGACCACGTGTCTCACTATCCGTCCGGGATGTACGCCTTTAACTAAATTAACGTGTTAAGGGTGTGGTGGATCTAATTTAGAGTAAGTGTACCTGCATTTGCGTGTAAAGAGATTGGAACACTATTTAGAGGAAACTACACTCAGTGCACCTGGCCAGGATTCGAACTTCAATCGATACACTATCAGCAGTCAAGTCTATTGCAAGAATGACGCCTTAGACCAATCGACCACTGAAGCAGGTGTGTGTATATTATATATATATATATATATATATATATATGCTATTAGCGTAATTAATGATAATAGGAGACTCTGAATTAGCCAACTGGGTAGCGATGAGAAAGATAAAATTTTAGTAGAAATGTGCCCATATTCGTATGAAAGGAAAGTGAGAGGCCATCAAGGAAAAATGACTCTCGGTACATCCTGTCTGGGATTTGAACCCCGACCTCCCTCGTCACAGGTAAAATCAAAATTAAATGAGCTTTGACGTTTAGTACCGCGTGTTCACAAGTCACGAGTGAAGTATGTAGTAGAAGTGTGTAGGTGAGTTGCGGACTAATCTTCAAATCGTGTACGAGTTGCGGACTAATTTTGAAATCGTGTACGAGTTGCAGACTAATTTTGAAATCGTGTACGAGTTGCGGCCTAATCTTGAAATCGTGTACGAGTTGCGGACTAATCTTGAAATCGTGTACGAGTACGCGGACTAATCTTGAAATCGTGTACGAGTTGCGGACTAATCTTGAAATCGTGTACGAGTTGCGGACTAATCTTGAAATCATGTATGAGTTGCGGACTAATCTTGAAATCATGTACGAGTTGCGGACTAATCTTGAAATCATGTACGAGCTGCGGACTAATCTTGAAATAATGTACGAGTTGCGGACTAATCTTGAAATCATGTACGAGTTGCGGACTAATTTTGAAATCGTGTACGAGTTGCGGCCTAATTTTGAAATCGTGTACGAGTTGCGGACTAATCTTGAGATCGTGTACGAGTTGCGGCCTAATTTTGAAATCGTGTACGAGCTGCGGCCTAATTTTGAGATCGTGTACGAGTTGCGGCCTAATTTTGAAATCGTGTACGAGTTGCGGCCTAATCTTGAAATCGTGTACGAGTTGCGGCCTAATCTTGAAACCATGTGTGAGTTGCGGCCTAATCTTGAAATCGTGTATGAGTTGCGGCCTAATCTTGAAACCGTGTACGAATTGCGCCCACCTAATTACCAGAGTGTTTTTTTTATCATGCCGTCATAAATTTCAGATAGAAAATATCGTCTCATGTCGACATCCCTCGTAATATCTTAACTTCCTCAGTTCTAGTCGTTCAATGGTTTTGGCAAAAATTTGAAGTTTTTTTAGATTAGGTTAAGTTAAGTTAGGTTAGGTCAACATCCCAGCTCGCAATTCGTACGTGGCTCTAAAAATGTGGAACCGCAATTCAACTGTATCTTTAGAGATAAACAACTCTTGTTTTGTCGTGAAACGAATTTAGAAATGACAAACCTTCTATTTTTTTAAAAAGAAAAGAACGTGCGGTGTTTCTGAAAAGCCCGCGGTCAACGCTCAGGTAGGTAGGTGGGCCCCCTTAAGGTGGTCCCATTTATAGTTCATTCCCCCTCCCCCCCAATCGCCCACCATTCGAAAGGACATTATTCAAACCAAAACGCGATTTACATTCATACGATAGCATTCTATTGTCTCTCCCTCACATCATTGTATCCGAAGGACGCCCGTTGAGTCCTTAAAGACTCCTCTTACGACAAACGGGTCGTATAATAAAAAAAAACTTAGCACAATGTGATACAGTGTTGCTGATCACAATGGCGGTACCGAGGTCGTTAATAGTTATTGCTGAGTTGTTTATGTCGACCGAGAGGTTTTGAATACCAGAGGAGTATTGTAACGCGTCTTGTGTCAAAGAGGTACAGTCCAATATTCATAATGAAGGAACTTTTAGAAGATACAAATATGAAACAAGTATTGACGCCAACATGGATGTGAAGCGTGGGTCTGTCAGGAGAAACGCAAGAGCAAGGTGAACGCGGCTGGAAAGAGATGTATGTGGACTAACTCGTATGGACAGAGTCGGTAATTAATGGGTGTTGGAGGAGAACAGTTTGAAAGGTGGTCCTACAAGTCAACGTGAATTAAGCGTCTTACGTTGCTTTGGGGCATGTGTAGAGGATGAGTGTGGATAAAGTTACGAAGCAAATATATGAAGGTAGAGTGCGTGGATCAAAAGGAAGGGGTAGGCCTTGAAAGACGTGGATAAATGTTGTAGACGAATGTGTGAAAAAGATAAACATGAATAGTTTTAAGAATAAGAGTATGTATGACTCTGTGTATGGATGTTGTTGAAGCGAAGGGAGTATGCAAGGTCAGGGAAGTGTGGAGAAAGTTGGTGAGGATGTTGTTTTTTGAGCTATTTGCACAGCTTTATGCCTATCCCGTGAAGGAACGGCGTGATTAGGTATTTATGTATTTTCTACTATGTTTCGTATGTGATGTATGGTATGTATGGCATTGTTTGGTATTATATGCTACTTATGGTATTGTACTTTATGTGTGATTTATATATGGTATGTATGTTACGTATAAGTATTGTTTGGTAATGTATGTTATGTATGGGATTGTATGTTATAAATGGCATTGTATGATATTGTATGTTAGCAAGTTATTGTAAGTTATGTATGTTATGTATGTCATATATATATAAGTTATGTATGTCATATATGTCACATATATGATATGTATGTCATATATATGTTCTGTTTGGTGATGTATGTTATGTATGTTTTATATGTTACTTATGGTAATGTATGTTAGGAATGGAATTGTATGGTATGGTATATGTAATGTATATTTTGCGGTCAATATTAACAATATTTTAGTATATTAGTAGTGTTATTACCCACTTCAGGGGTAGAATGGTCCAACACCGCGATTCTCAACAGTTTTCAGTTTATGACCACTGAACAAGGTGCTCAAAGTGCCCCTCCAGCTTTCCCTCCAGTTTTCCTTTCAGTCCTTTAAGGAGGGATTTAATCAGTAGCAATATTGTGTTTAAAAGTTCAACATATAATATTATAATAGTTGTATGATTTAAAAAAAATCAATTTTAATCGTAGATTAATTATTTTAATCTTTTTTTGTTGTTGCTTATTTTGATCTTTCCCCAAACTCTCACGGCACATCGGATGAAAAACCCTGCTTCAAGGGCGTCACTCTCACGATAGACTGGGAGATTGTGGTTCGAATCCCGGTTGGAGATATTGAGGATCTTATTTCCTATAATGGCTTTCCACACTCTCTCCACGTAAAATGCAGGTATATTTCCTCTCAAATTGACATCCCTCATCCCTGACTCATCAACGTAAATAGTACGGACAGGTCGTAAGACTCGATGCTAAGAAAAAGTAAATTGTAACAATGAAAATTTCTATATCAAAATCATGTTTTATGTGCGCCTGAATATAAAAAAGAAGTGAATCTTACATTTCTGTACATCCCCATTTCTGTCTGTCTGTCTGTCTGTCGGTACTTGGAGCTACAACCGAAACCGTTATGTATACATATATGTGTGTCTGTGTATATGTATACATATATGTGTGTATGTGTGTATATGTACGTATTTTAACCCCTTAATTTAAGTTTATTAAATGAACTTTATTTAAAGGCACTGATGAATAATTTTGTAAAGTCGAGATTTTGACTAGTGCTTTACTTTACAAGAATATATTATGCTCAATAAAAAAAAAAATTAAGGCTATTTTAATGGTAACTGATTTTTATAAGTTTAGATAAAAACTATGAGTTGTATCCGGAGTTAACTGAGAGAAATGTTTTATAGTTTGATGATTGTACGTTTGAGGGTGAGTTTAAACTTTAAAATTCCAGCCTTATGTTCATGTGCAAGGGCTACTAATTTGTACAATTTCAGTCCTATGTGTGTGGTAGATATCGCGAAATTCTCATTACAGACAAACCCTTCATTTTATTATTATTATTATTATTATTATTATTATTATTAGCACCGCGTCTCACTACCCGTTCGGGTTATACGCACTTACGCTAATGTGTAATGGTAGGGTAATTGTGAGATGAAATGGAGGACCTACAGTTTAACGTGGGATCCGAACCACGGTGGAGGCCTGGTATTCCCCACAGTCACAAGATGTCTTGTCAGAGGTGAAGGAAGAGTTTGGTAATCAGATAAATCTGTGCCGGGACCGAGGATTGAACCCCGGCCGCCAGCACAGAAGTCTGACACCTTACCCCCTAGACCACCAGGTCACCTTCATTTTATTAGAATGGAAGAAGAAGAATAAGTTGGAAGATTGTGTCTTAACGTTTATTTTAGAAGTTTTTCAAACGTTTAATAAAAGTTTAAAGTTACCGCTAATAGGTAATAGTGGGAGGTTTGTAAAGTGATGTAGCTAAATGAGGGCCATATTTGGAAACAAACGTGCCCGAACAGCGCTTTGACTCCTAATAAGGTCACTTAAGAGATTTCATTGGTGCACTCTGTTAGCCGCGAGGTATACCTCCATGGTCGTACAGTCTTAGGTGGTGTACCACTTGCAAGTTGATATATTATGTCTCACGCTCGGGGGGCTCAATTGGTAAAGCGGTAAATCTCTTTAGTTCAAATATAAAAAAAAGGTAATGTTGTTGGCAAAAAAACCTAACATCATATTATCTTGGGAAAATTTTAAAAAATTGTCAGTGTTCTCAGTCGGGGACAGAACCCTGGAATCTTAGATAATATTGGAATACTTTATGATCGCGAGGATAAATTTGTGTGAGGAAGATGGGTTTCGAATCCCGGTCGAGTGTGATGAGGTTTTATTTGGAAAGTTTCCTGAATTGTCTTCCACTCTCTTTTTTTTTCTGTATCCATCTCTATATCTCTGTCTCTTTACTTCTATCTTTTTCCCTCAATCTCTGTATCTTTATCTCCTTACCTCTATCACTTTATTTCTGTATTTCTATTTACCTATCTCTTTATATCTGTATCTCTATCTATTTACCCATCTCTTTATATATGTATCTCTGTATATTTACCTATCTCTTTATATATGTATCTCTGTATATATACCTATCTCTTTATATATGTATCTATCTATTTTTCTATATCTCTTTACATTTATCTATTTAGCTTTATCTATTACCCACTATCACTTTATCGCTATGCATCTCTTTGTTTCTATTTACTTATCTCTTTATCTCTATCTAAATCTGTTTCTCAAACAAATGCTGAAACACTTCCTAAAAAAATTCCACCTTTCTTGTCGTTACCCACGTTATTGTAAATAAGCGGGGATTTCAGAAAGACGTGGAATAACAGCAAACCCGCTACGGTGGACGTATGGTCTAAGGCGTCGCTCTCACACTAGACTGTACCTGCTCATGAAGGGGAGACCGGGGCTATAATCTAGATCAGGTGTAGTTTCCTAAGGCGTTTCCCACTCTCTCCCTCCACGAGAATGTGGTTACATTTTCTCTGAAATCCAACCTTCCTAATCCCTGACACATTAATGTGATCAGTACAAATGCGTATAAACATGATGGGTAATGAGACGCGATGCGAAATAATAATAATAATAATAAAGACAGCCCACCAACGCGCACCCATCACTTCCAGCGGGCTCTTTAAAGAGCACTTAACAAACGTGCTTACTAATGCAACAAACTAACACATCTATAAACATTGTAAAACCCACTCAAAGTTTTTTTTTTCTTTTTTAACGTCTCGGTTTTTCTATCTTTGTTTGGTACCAGTCGGCCATTTTTTTTTAATCTTTGTGGTTCCTCTTTTGTCGAACTTTCGTTTTGTATATAATATGTTCTCTTCGTTGACTCGTTAAAAAAAAAAGAATTGTTTAGACTTTTAGTTAATTGTAAAACTTTCTTCTAAAAACAGAACTATTATCATTACTGTTCGTTAATCGAATAAAGAGAGTTATCGTTTGGTTTTGTTTTTTTTCAAAACAAACTTTGGGTTTTTTAGTTTAGTTTTGAATGGTGGTTTTTTTTTGTACATAAAAATACTTTTAGGAATTACGGTATCTAATATTTTCAAAAATTTTAAAAACTACTTTTATATAATCATACGACAGCTCATACGATGCGAAGCTGTCACTTTTAATATACATTATCAATACCTGTGAAATAATTATGTTCTAATAAACCGACCAGAAAATAAATCCTCTCAAATTATTGTACGTATCTGTACGACTTGCGCCCATGAAAACGTGGATTAGGTGTATTTTAGGTATTGTTTGATATTTTGAAGATGGAGAGGTCAAAGTTAACTAGGTTTACCACGGAAATAGTTTCATACTCTTCCATCACGCAAATGCGAATCCGTTTCATTTAAGGCCCTTGGCCCTATCATCATCATTATTAATATTATTATTATTATTAGCACCGCGTCTTACTACCCGTTCGGGTTATACGCACTTACGCTAATGTGTAATGGTAGGGTGATTGTGAGATGAAATGNCCGAACCACGGTGGAGGCCTGGCATTCCCCACATTCACAAGATGTCTTGTCAGAGGTGAAGGAAGGGTTTGGTAATCAGCTAAATCTGTGCCGGGACCGAGGATTGAACCCCGGCCGCCAGCACAGAAGTCAGACACCTTACCCCCTAGACCGCCAGGTCACCCCTGTTCCTTGGCCCTGTCGAGTGCACGTCTAAAACCTATTTTGTGGGATGGTGAGCGGGAGGGTGAAAGGCGTGGCTTCACAACCGACCAAAGTATCCTTCCGCGTCAACAAGAACAGACGGATCACGGAAACCGCAGATGGCGCTAACTACAGGTCAGGTATCACGGAAAAATCATACGTTTGGAAATACCAGTTTTTTCGAGAACGAGGGAAATTTTTACATTAATAGTTTCAACACCCCTTCTAAGATAATGTATCGATGTTTATTAGGTGTTACATTTTGTTTATTTTTGTTATGAAGCCGGCAGTTTCTGTTTTAAAATGTCAATTTTACCGATATTTGATCACTATTAATATTATAGAAGAGGTGTGTCTATAAAAAGTATAACTTAAATCAACATGCTTCTATTCTTGAACAAACCGTTTCCGAAAAGAAAATTACAAAACAATAAAAATTCTTGAAGATAGCCGTTTGTTCCTACGGTTCTGTATTACCACTCCAAGCGAAAAGAGCCAATCTCCTTAAATTATTATTTGAATATCCGTATGGAATAGCTGGGCTGTAAGAAGGATAGCCTGGTTGGGCGGAAAGGGGGGAAGGGCTTAACCTTGTATTTAAAAACATAAATTTTATCCTGAATCTCTTGTTTGGTTAGTAAATCAGATGTAGTATATTAACTTAGTAGTTTAATGAACATTAAACCTCACTCCCTACATGTCAATATCGTTACTACAGTCTTATGTTTCATCCTTGGATTTGAAGATGACATTTTCCTTGTTGACCAAATTAGGCAGAAAACACATTAATTCAATGGTGAATTATTTGCTTAGCGAATAATTAATGTTCACGTGACTCAAGACCATTTTCGCTATAAAAATCAAAATTAATTATATACACACTCACACATTTAATTAAATCTAGGTGACCTGGCGGTCTAGGGGTAAGGTGTCAGACTTCTATGCTGGGGGTCCGGGGTTCAATCCTTGGTCCCGGCAAAGATTTATCTGATTACCAAACCCTTTCCTTCACCTCTGACAAGAAATCTTGTGAATGTGTGGAATGCCAGGCCTCCACCGTGGTTCGGATCCCACGTTAAGCTGTAGGTCCTCCATTTCATCTCACAATCACCCTACCATTACACATTAGCGTAAGCGCGTATAACCCGAACGGGTAGTAAGACGCGGTGCTAATAATAATAATAATAATAATAATAATTAAATCTAGGTTTAAATTCGTTAAATTGGTTCATGTTTTAGGCAGTTATTGTGGAACAAACAGACAGAGGAAATACCAAACTCTCGAATAAAACAAAATCTCCCTCTGCTTTTTCTCAATTAAATCTAACGTAAAACTTTCAGAGCCCCCTGTGAGCCAACAAGGTCACATGATGCCCGGACCCATAAATATCACCAAGTTTTCTATCTAACAGGAGACCAAAATATATACAACAGAGGATTTTTACCGGTTTTCGGGACAACATCTTTTCTGCCTTTTTTAAGAGGAAGAATTTTTAATGACTCACGACAAGTTCGCTAGTTATAATCAGGTTATTTAGAAAAAAAAACACGCTTAGCTCAAGCGATGAGATGGTTTGTGGAGCGCATATATTTCCGAGTTAAAGGGGGAGGGGGGGAAGAAAGGTAAGGCCATACAAATTAAGAGGAAAAGTAAAATTCCCGATCTAAAAAAAATTGTCAGCGCGTGTTTTGTTGTGTCACATGGTTCAACGGACTGATTTAGTTGTCCGACACCTTAGCTCGATAGGTAGCATGTCTTGTCTACTGAGCTAAGGGTCCAGGATTCGATTACTGGCATGGCCGGAAATTTATAACTGTCGAAATGTGTCTCTCCTATTTCATTGCTACGACTTTTAACGGCCGCGAGGGAGGGAGGGTGGATGGATGTCGTGTATGATATAGATTTAAGTTAATTTTAAAGTCGTGTACTGATATAATAAGTCGGTTCAAAAATTCCACGTTGAATACCTTGAATATAATAAAATTTGCTTTCGTTGGATCCGGATGGTTTCATTCAGAAAATATTAGACGGGATTCTCGAATACTCGATTATCATTAAGGTGCGTATCGACTGCGCGCGGAAAAGCACCGAACAGTGCCTCACGTGTCGGCCGCGCAGCTTTAGGCGTTGTGTCTTACGACAGGTCCATTCCTTTTGTCAGTGAACTTAAGACTTCCACTGAGCCCTGTCCTCTGCCTCTTCCTTAATCTCTTATAATTTTCTTCTTTCCTTCAAGTCATCCAGTATTTGAATCCTCCTTCGTCCTAAGCTTCCCCCTCAACCTTTCCTCTCAAGTTATGTCTCCGATCCAGTTTGCTTTGGGTCGAAGACTAACATTACATGACTCGATGCCGATGTTTTATTGTTGTTCTTATTGTTGTTGGCACGCTTTGAACATGTATTTTTAAAGAAAAATATTTTCGTAGACTAATAATATAGTTCTTCATTAGATATGTTTACTTTAATTTTCTACATAAAGTAATCTCAACGTATTATTTTTAATAACTGTCATGGACTCATGGTATAGTGGTCAGTGCACATGGTTATGAACCTAGGTGTCCCGGATTTGATCCCCGGCCTGTACCTTGGGTATTTTTTTCTCTTAAGGGAAATTTTCCCAACGGTCACCAAGGTTGATAAATTAGGTTTAAACTATATTAAGGCGATTGGTCCTTTTCATTTGGCGTGGAAATGTGGGTCCGTGGGAGCAAACAGTTATCTTTAAGAATTTTTATTGTTTTGCAATTTTCTTTTCGGAAACGGTTTGTTCAAGAATAGAAGCATGTTGATTAAGTTATACTTTTTATATACACAGCTCATCTATAATTTTAACAGTGATCAAATATCGGTAAAATTGACATTTTTCAATTGAAAACTGCCAGCTTCATAACAACAATCAAGAAAATGTAACAATTAATAAACATTGATACATTATCTTAGAAGAAGTGTTGAAAATATTAACATAAAAATTTCCCTCGTTCTCGAGAAAACTTGTATTTCCAAAAGTATGATTTTTCTGCAAGACCTGTCTGGTATCTAGCGCCATCTACGGTTTCCGTGATTTATCTGTTCTTGTTGGCGCGGAAGGATACTTTGGTCGGTTGTGAGGCCACGTCACACCTTTCACCCTCCCGCCCACCATCCCACAAAATATGTTTTAGACTTGAACTCAACAGGGCCAAGGGCCTAAAGACTCACAACGGCTCCACGGATTTATATTCACTATCATCATCACATCACCTCATTGCTGGTATTACGTATAGACAACCTCCTGTGGTGTATCCTGGGTAACGTTCTCTGTCACCAAAGTGGCCGATAGTCTACATACAGGCGACAGACTGGATGTCATGTTCCTCCGCGTCGCTAATGCCATGACGTCC
>CABEEJ010010227.1:0-15026 GCA_901482245.1 Timema douglasi
TTAAATTTTCAAAATAAAATATAGCCTATGTTACTCGCTGATAATGTAGCTTTATATTGGTGAAAGAATTTTTAAAATCGGTCCAGGTTTTTGAGTTTATCCATTACAAACAAAAACTTAAATCTTTCCTCTTTATAATATTAGTGTAGACATGTCTGTGAACAATTATTTGTTTAATGAAATAAATGGCAATGAATGTGCTTTAGTAACTTTATCAGCACTGGGCGGTTGAAATATATATGTTTTCTATAGGAAAAGAAATAAAATTCTAAGATTATTAACCAGTTTATTTTATTTTTTTTTCCAACGAGATATTTAACGTGCACTTTCTGAATCAACTGATATCAACAAACAAATCTTGCTATGAGCGAGAATGAATGGGACTACCAAAATTTTGCCGGCAAAGGTATTTCCACAAAGTTTTCAGGGTTCTTTTGCATTCCACAAGCGACACGGGACGGATTTACTTCCCCTCCGATGGAAATACGTTGTACCCAGCCAGGTTTGAACCCACAAACATCTGGTCCTAAGGTGAGCCCTTTACCCCAAGGCCACCGAGGTCGACATTAACAAGAGGAATTCCTGTTCTATATTTCAATCAATTTTACTGTTGACATTAACAAGAGGAATTCCTGTTCTATATTTCAATCAATTTTACTGTTAACATTCGATTGAGATAAAGTTAAAAAATAAATTAAACTAAACATTTTGTGAATTCAAGCAAAGTTGGTTTGTTTACATGAATGTTAGTTTGTTTACATGAATGCTAGTTTGTTTACATGAATGTTGGTTTGTTTACATGAATGCTAGTTTGTTTACATGAATGCTAGTTTGTTTACATGAATGTTGGTTTGTTTACATGAATGTTGGTTTGTTTACATGAATGCTAGTTTGTTTACATGAATGTTAAGCTGCAACACACAAACTTTCTCGCTCCTTTAACTAAACATTGATATATTTACTTCAATCTTGTAATATCGAGTGAAATGAAATAATATACACTGTTACAAAAACATCTTGAGGGAAAAAAGTAACATTTCTGTCCATCAAAGAGCATAACAATTGAATACCCATTTCCCAAACCATAATTATTAAAATATATATATATATTTGACCCGCCTCGGTGGCGTAGTTGGCTAACGCGCTTGTCGTGTTGAGCTCGACTGCTGAGGACGGGGAGATCGAGGTTCGAATCATCGGTCGGGTGAACTGGGGGTGGTTTTTCCTACATGGTTTTCCACTCTCCCTCCACGCAACTGCGGGTTCACTTCCTCTAACTCAACCTTCCCAATTCCTAATCCATTAGCGTAATTAGTACTTAAAGCGTATAACCCAAACAGGCAGTAAGACGCGATGCTAAATAATAATAATATATATATATATTTGCTTTATAGCTCAAAAACTATTGGTTTTATAGAAATATATTTCAAATAAAAGTTTATTATATGTAATATTATTACAAATTTACAATATAATTAATAAGTTATTTCATATGTCAAATAAGTGCAAAGATATGATAAAAATTGGAAACTTCTGCTCATGTGGTATCCTTAAAGGTAATTTTAATGTAAAAATGATAGCTGTCCTTTTGTTTGACATTATTTTTTTATATCAAAAACTCAAGTTCAATTGTTTTGACAATCACTAGTGGGTGAGAGAAAGTGAAAAATGTAATGTATTATTGAAATGTACATGCCATCTATCTAACCTGAAATGTAATGTATTATTGAAATGTACATGCCATCTATCTAAACCTGAAATGTAGCACTCTTACCTTGATGGATTAAACTATGGTCCTATCTTATTCCTATAAGCTACCATCATAGTGGAACCAGGTAAGGTAAGAGTGCTACATTTCAGGGTTAGTGATGGGTACATAAAACTCAGGAAATTCAGTTTTTGGTCCTCAATGGTAAAAAAAATAAATTATACTGTTATTTATTAAATTTCAGTTATCCTAAATGTGGTTGAACGGTTGCCATCATTAGTCTTGTCTGCTTATATCGGCTGATTTCTTTTTGTAGGCTTGTTTACGCCAATATGTTGTTTAAAAGAGTAGGGTCAATGTGGATAATTGTGAACATTGTTTCTAATTTTTTAATTTTCAATATCAGTAGAAAGAAAAATATATTTTCTGAAAATGTTGTTAGTTTTGTATCACCTGCAAAAATTTCAATCATTTATCTTCACTTTTTCATGTCAAGAACCGTTATAAAAAAACTTGTTTTTTTTAGCAGATTAATGGTGCATAGGTTCACAAAATAATTTTTCTTAGGTACAAAAAAAACTTTTACAGGTTGACACCCAATTTCTGTAGTTTGTATTTGGCTACAGGATGATCTGGTAAAGTTTTTATACCTTGTATTATTCTCCTAATTTACAAGTTCACAACTAACTTACCCACTACTTTTCAATGCAGTGGGTAAATGCGAACGCCGCCAAAGTTAATCCTAGGCCTACCTATAAATTCACACGATATAGTGCTGCTGTATGTAGGTTAAGATTTTGCTTTGTTTGTTTTTGGTAGCAGTAAAAAAGTGTTTTGTATCAGTCAACAATTTTTTGAAAATATATCCTCTGTTTCAAATTTATTTCTCACTCTTTTTAAGGAACATTTTTGCATGACACAGAATATGGGCAGTTGTGAATGATTATTTTTGACCACAACGTTTTTAAACTGGGTAGAAGTGAACAGCATTACATACTCTTCATTCACAAATGGCCACATCTTCAATACCTGTCTGTTTAGTATTTTTATTAGTGGCATTCACAATTACCCTCAATTCCAGGGTAATTGTGAACACGCTATTTTTCAAGTTATTATTAGCTGAATCCTCGGTCCCGGCACAGATTTATCTGATTGCCAAACCTTTCCTTCACCTCTGACAAGACATCTTGTGAATGTGGGGAATGCCAGACCTCCACCGTGGTTCGGATCCCACGTTAAACTGTAGGTCCTCCATTTCATCTCACAATCACCCTACCATTACACATTAGCGTAAGTGCGTATAACCCGAACGGGTAGTAAGACGCGGTGCTAATAGTAATAATGTTAAAACTCTTAGTAATTTGAGTATACCATAGCACTGATTTCGTGCGAAAACTTTTGATTTTGTTAGATGTATTTAAAATATATTAGTAAATAAGAGTAATGTAGGTGACACATGGCTGCCACTTGTACCAACGATATTTGTGTTCTTATTGAACAGTGATGTGAGGTGCTGTGGGCTGCGGTCACACGGCACACCAAATTCTTTGTTGAGATCCAACAGCTGTGGGAGAAGAGCTTTTAAACCCCCCCCCCCCCCCCCCCCAAATGTNCGGGGTAATGGAATTCGATTAAAGAACCTCTACTCTAGATGCATACACTACTGTTTACACAAAAAGGTGCATCAGATTTTAAACCAATGGTATTCCACCTGTTAAGTCTTTGGTCAGGGTCGGAGACCAGACCACAGGCGGCGTTAGGTCAGCACTTACGGGTTTAAGGGGGCCGCCTCGGTAAGCAAGAAATTGCAGCCAAGATGTTCAGCTTATTTAACTCTACGATGAATTATTTCAAAATATAGTTCACGCCAAAATAAAATCAAAAGATTCCAAAAGAATATATGGAATAAGCTTTTCATGTATTCATATGTAAAGTCATGTGCTATGCAACAGTCACTATTTATAAATAATATCAATAGACCTACATATAAAAAAACAATAATAATATAGAAAAATGTTATCAATGGAGGTTGCCAAAAAAAATACTACGGTTGTAAATATATTTTTTTAAAAGGTTCTTACAATAAAAATTGGACTACAAAAAAACAGTTCATTTCACAACAAAACATGCACTGTTAGTTACTTATTTCCAAATATTTAATGAAAGTTGGGCTAGAGGATATAATTTGATAGTTTAACTGCAATAAATAGTTTGAAGTAAGTAAATCTACAATTTAAATAACTTGTATTGCCGATTTAAAGTAAGACGTGGAAAGGAGGGAGGGGGCTGGGGGAGGGGGGGTGGAGCTTGTAGAATGGACTAATCCACCAAAATTATTCAAACTATCAGATGGTTTTTTTACTCCGAGTAATACGCTTCCTAGTGTGTTATTAATGCTTGATTAAAAAAAAGGTCAGCAAATTAACTTACCTTTAGTTCGTGAGATGCACACAATGCCTCCAACGCTTCAATTTTCTTTTGAGAGCTCAATTTGGCTTCATTATCTGAAAATAAATGATTCAAATAAGTACGAATTAGGATTTATACTTTAAGAAATGTAGGCTATTCTAATTTAAATAATAATCTTGTGTAGACCTATGTAAATAATATATTTTGTTCAAGTACCAAAACTTATAAACAGTACAAAGTTTAAGACTATGAGTGTCAAATTATTTGGGAATATTATGCACAACAAAATGAAATTCTCTATTATATTTTTGATAGCCAAATTAATATCGTAAAATGAGTGTAGATACCTAGAAATATTTTTAAATAATAATGATAATATTTAGCATCGTGTCTTACTACCCGTTCGGGTTATACACTTTAAGTACTAATTACACTAATGTATTAGGAATTGGGGAGGTTGAATTAGAGGAAGTGAACCCGCATTTGTGTGGAGGGGGAGTGGAAAACCATTTAGGAAAAACCACCCCCAGTTCACTCAACCGAGATTCGAACCTCGATTTCCTCGTCCTCAGCAGTCGAGCTCAACACGACTAGCGTGTTAGTCAACTACGCCACTGAGGCGGGTCAATATTTTTAAAAATTAATATATTATTTTAGTGTAAGCTATTTCAGAATCCCAAAGCTTTATGAAAAATATGTTCTTGATGCCTGATAGGTTAGATTTTGTTAGGTCGATATAGTAGGTCATGCTTGCGTTAAGGCATTAGGAACTCAAAAGTGCATTGCCACACTTCCAAAAGTACGTCACTTATTCCAATCTTGAGCTAGTTCTATCCAGTCCAACTCATTACACCCTATTTCATTTAGGTCCATTATGCTATCCTTCCATCTGCGTTTAGGTCTTCCCAATGGTCTCTATAATAATAAAAGTGTTAACTAATATCACTTATTTAAATACCTTTGGTGCCATGTTGTGACCTTCTTTTAAATAATTACGTTCTAAATATCAAGCTTATTTGGGTATAGTACATTTTATCTGTTCCACTTTGGCTTATTTTTCATCGCAATGGTACAATGTTTAAATATTTTATTCACTTTGGTGACCTGGTGGTCTAGGGGTAAGATGTCAGACTTCTGTGCTGGCGGCCGCGGTTCAATCCTTGGTCCCGGCACAGATTTATCTGATTACCAAACCCTTCCTTCACCTCTGACAAGACATCTTGTGAATGTGGGGAATGCCAGGCCTCCACCGTGGTTCGGATTCCACGTTAAACTGTAGGTCTTCCATTTCATCTCACAATCACCCTACCATTACACATTAGCGTAAGTGTGTATAACCCGAACGGGTAGTAAGACGCAGTGCTAATAATAATGATAATAATAATAATAATATTGACACATGAAAGGTTGCGTTAAGCTGGGAAAGTGTAATAATAATCAAATATACTGTGTGTTATTTCCATTTTGTCATCAATAGGTTATTATGTTTCACTTTGTCTAGAATTTAGTTGCTACATCGATACTTGTGATCAACTAATTGAGTCAATTCTGAAAATTGAAAAATGACACCTGGACACGGGAATCCAGCCCGGGACATTTGGCTTAGTACGCCAATGATCTTTACCACTGAGCTATCCAAGAATCTGAGATACATCCGTGGTAAGAGTATTGGCGTCCTAAGCCAACGATCTCGGGTTTGATTTCCGTGTCCGGGTGTCATTTTTCAATTTTCAAAATATATTTAGATAGAGTAATCCTCACTAAAAGCATAAATAATAGATTTGGCTTTTTGATTCTTAATGTAGTCAAATCGCTTCAAGTTAAATTTACTACGAAGTAAAGTTGATTGTGGTTGCTATAAAAGGTTTTTACACCTCCGTAAGGAGGTTTGGGGTTTAGTGTAATGTGTCAAAATAGTTCTAGAATGCCAGAAAGATACCCCGTCGCTATGGTGAGTGGACATTTTTCTCATTTTTAAAGAATGGAACAGATAATACAATCTTTATGCTCTTATTTTGTTAATATGGTGAGTTTAAAAAATATATATAAATAACTATTTTAAACCATTAATTTTGTATTCATTGGAGATTTATTTATGTTTAAGTGTGTAGGCAGTATAGGTCTATGTGGTAAAATGAAATATTAAATTTTACATAATATGGTAGGCCCTATTAACAAACTAAAGAATCCTGCCACATATTTATATAAATCCAGAGACGAAAAGTAAATGTAGGTAATCAAAAATGGGTCCTGGCAATTCATCATTAGTAAACATATAATTTTGACAGGTATAACAATACATTCAATTCCCAACATTTGGCATCCGTCGTTATAAATATTATAAACAATACCCATGAAACTTAAGATAAAAGTGCAAAGAGAGCTTTCATATTCATACCGTTCTCTTCATTTACACTCTCTGATAAAACTTCCTTAGTAAAATTGGTTAATTGGCCCTTTAATGTTGACAGCCCTTCCCCGAGCCATGCCATTTCTAAAAACAATTGCTCGTTACTATCGAAGGGTTTAATGTTAATAAGAGATTAACATTTCTCCCTAAACATTCAAATTTCCTTAATTAAGACAATTTTCCTGATAAATTATGAATGTAAACATGCCAACACATCAAAAGTGTACTTGACAGGCTCGGATCATATCGAAATATCGGACACTCAAAATAAACAGATTATCCAATATTATAAAAGTTAATGTACTTCTATAAACAAAACCTTTTAGGACTAAAATAATTTCAAATAGATTAAATATCTCATTGATTTATTTTGATGACGAGTTCAATATATATGGGAAAGATATGTTAACAAATTCCCAGCATTTTTATTTAGTTTTGTACATACTTTAAAAGTACTGTTTCAATTAAATAGATGTATAAACATATTGTATAGCGAGAAAATTTTATTCGATTACTCAGGGATCCTATATAAAACGTCAATTACTAACAACTTTTATCTATTAACACATAATAATTAATTTAAAAAAATGCTTACATCTTATAAACCAGTAGAAGTAAATTATTAAGGACTTCTGCTTTCTAAATTAAACTTTTTGTTTTATTTATACAGCGTATGCATTATTAGACCAAGCATGACTACCCATTTTAATTCTCTTTTAGGGTTGGCAGTCCAAGGGGGAAAACGGCTTTCTTTGGGCTAGGGCGCACTAGGCGAGCAGGTCACCCGCGTCCAAGGAGAATGCTGATGGTTAATGCGACAACGCGAACTTGACTGGAGCGGCCAGTTGCTAAGTTTGTCATTGTTGTCTGTGCAGTGATCGTGGTTTCCAACATATACTGTACCTGATAGTATTTGTTCTTTCAATATGGAAACAGATTTGTTCTTTGAAATTGAAATCTTTGTGTAATTAAAAACATTTATCCGTTTTGCCTAAAATATTGAAAACAATCCCTTCTCATCGAACGTATATAACATTAAATGCACCCAGAATCTCTTATTCTTTATGTTTCATTGTTTTTCTCAACAAGTAACAAAATGCTGCTACATGCTCCACTTTCATTTTCTGAGTGAGAGATTGATAAAAAAAAAAGCTTAGTTACATTAGTTTAAAGACAAAAGTTGTGTACTTGGATGTGGAATAGTTCAACTTAGTAAACAAACAAGTCACGAGTTTAAAACTTAGTTATGCTCTTAAAACCTTTTATTAACACTTGCATTTCATTTAACTAATAATTATATTGATGTATCTCATATATTCATACAAATTAGTGAACGATTGGTCAAAACGCCACATGGCCTTGTATTTGTGTACGAGAGAACGAGATACCCGAAAAGTTTTTCCTCTCCTACACAATGGTGCTTAGACGACAGCTTGAGAATTTTAGCCACGCATGACTATACAGTTATATTCCGTTCACGATAGGTTTTTACCTGGATGACAGTTCGATAAGCATATGTTTAGGTTTTGTGTTGCCAACACTTGTAAAAGATCACAGTTTTGTTATAAATGTAAAGCTCTTTAATTACCTGCTATATATTACATTTAAAATATCGTAAACTTAAGTTTTCTCATACTATTTCATTTTTTAAAAATAATTTCTTTTTGTCCAACCCGAAACCATATTTTAAACATAATTAAAGTAATTATTTTTCGTTTTAGAACGTTACTGATTTTGTGTAAAATAGTGCACACATCAATACCTTTTAATACAGGCATCGTATTTACTTGGAAAAAATAAAAATAAATGTCTTTTTATACATACAATAAAAGATTTTATGATTATTTTATCGTATTTAGAAATATTTAACTGAATAAAATATTTTCATCAACTGCGTGTCTGCATAATTCTAAAAAACTTAATTACCGTTATGTTCAATCATATGGTTTAAATTCGTCAGTCGCCATCTTGAAGCTATGTTCGTTAGAAGTTTTTGTTAAAGTGGTGTGAATATATTTCTTTTTAAGGGGAATAAAACTATAAATAAACTTTGTGTCCGATCTCAAATAAATATATAAATAATATTGGCCTAAGTTACTGTGGTTAGCTATCACATTAATATATTACCAACTGTTTTCATTACTGTCATCCAAAGTGATAAATGTCAGCTGTTGGCGTAGTGATATATTAGGGATTACTTCTAGTAACATTTCGAGCTGTCATCTAGGTAAACTTAGCTTGTGAATGAATAATATATTATCGAGATCACCAAGCTCCATTATCACTGTTTTGAAGTCACCTCAAAAGATGGCCGTCATGGCGTATTACGTGCTAAATGAAAATATCCATGCACGGTCTGCAGTAATGTGTATTTTCCAACCATACGAATAAAAGAGGAGCAATTCGAGAACAGAGGCGCCCATTTTTGCTCTACTGGTGAGACACTGCAACTAAGCCGTGAATGACTGCGTTTGGAGTGGCTATCTATTACTTCTGAAATATATATATTTGTAAATCAACGTTATACTTAGCCGAAATCAAGAGTTTATTTGTTTAAGGCTTTTTAATGTATATATATTTATTACTAGTTTTTGTTTCTTTTCGTGAATTCAAAGTAATTTTTCGTAATCAAAGTTTGGGCACTTCTCACTGTGTACCCTGTTATGCAATTGATATCCTAAAAATATATATAAATGAAATATTGTATGTCTGTTTTTCTCTCATCATGCCCAAACCACTGTACTGACTATGCTGAAATTTTACATGAATATAACTTGGAAGTCTCGTTAACATTTGTGCTATTTTCTTTTTATTAAGATTTAATGAAATTGATTATTTTTCAAATATTCTATTTTAAATTATGTGAACAATCGTTGTATTCACTTTGCTGATAGCCACTGATACCTTTCTAGATTTTCAATAGTGAAATTGAGTATATATTGTAACAAAAAGCTGTTTTTAAATACATAATTGCAGCATCTAGGAGACAGATTACGCCGTTTGGCCTAAAGGACACGTTTGTGTTAATCTCGAATTTACGAACAATTTATTTCCTTCTACTTCAATTGCGTCAGTTTATTTAGCTAACTATAAATAAGACCAATATTTCCAAAGAGAGGGAAAAAACTATATTTACCTGTTTGCGTAAGATTTTCGAGAAGGAAAATTCACCCTTGTGTGTTTAAACGGCCATGATTCCAAATATTGTAACTTGTAAATCAACGAGGTAGGTACGGCTATCTAGTGGCAATACCCTGTGTTGAAAGCTTCAAGATTGTTACTCAAGCTAAGCGCGCTGGATTCGCCGCACCGTTAAAATATTTATACATACTAGACATTTTATTTTTATGTTTTCTTTCACGGACAATTATTTTTCAACTTGTTCATGTTTTCATTATGTCCTATTTAATCCACTTTTTTTTAATCTACTACGTCTATGGAAATTATCTTTCAACTTATTATATATTTCTCTGTGCTGTATTTGGAACACTTTATTGAAATTTCAAAAACTCGTGACTAGAAATTGAGGTCCCCATGTTTGGTCCGTGAACCTGGGAAGAAAGAAGGATTTTTCCTTAATCAAAAAACTCAAGAACAATGGGTTTATTTGCTCATGAAGGCTAATTTCACCCATCAAGAGAAAGTCCTGAGTACGATGTCCGATCTGGGAAAAATGGTTTGCCAGTTTTATTTGAAATTCGCCGAATATCGTCATTTACAATAACATGGTATATGTTCTGCATCAATTCCAAAACATCACATCATGAAGCTAGTACTACATATTTCTTTTACCTCTAACACATTTTGATATTTTAGATATGGTTTTTAGACTTAAAAACATTTTATTCTTTCATTGGAAATATAAACTTCCAAAATATCCTGACTTGATTTTTTTTCTAAGAATTCTTTTATTTAGATTCCGACCGGAACATAAATAATTACCATAATTCTTTTATTTCGAATATATATACATACATTTTAAAATTAGCTTCAAAATAGTATAGTTAACTTAACTTTTAAATTTACTTTGTTCTCAGTTTGGAAATAGTGTGAACTTCGGCTTTTATATTTTAGATTAGTGTTCTTATTACTAAAAGGGAAATAATACACACATTAACAAATTCAAACCATGTTTTTTTATTTATTGTTGAACACAATAAAACCTTTTTTTATTATTTTGTGTTTATTATTATAAATTATGAAGTTGTGGTATTACAACATTGTCGAAGGTATTTACAGAGAACAATGGGGCCTGAACAATCGACGCGTTGAAGAGGTTGATAAAGGCAAGACCAATATTTATCAAGCTACCCACAAGTCCCAAGGTTATGGTTTCGTATATATTCAAAAAGAATTTTGAATTTGTTAAGTCTGGCGCCCATTCTATTAACTAACTGTTCCATTTTGTTATGAGTCTCAAATTATATTTATTTATATAATTTTTCACGCTATTATAAGATAAAATGTTTTTTTATAACTTGAAAAGCTTCATTCTACTTCAGACGATGTTAAAATTTGAAATATGCCCAAAGAAGTTAAATTTTTATACTGTAATGGCACGCTGTCTCAGAAGAAAATTTATAGTATGGGGAAAAAATGAGAAGACAAAGCTGAAATAAGGCTCTTATTCATAAAAAAAAAAGGTAAAACCAAAAGAATAGGCAATTATAGACACTACAAAATCAATCTAATAAATTCAGAATAACATAAAACGCATACCTATCTATAGGCCTACTGTATATATTTTACAATCAAGAAAAAGAAAAGGCTAAGTGGCAAAATTTGCTCCCTAGTAATTACAAAACACATTTCAATCTTGAATCCAAAGAGGAACTATATTTCGTGTTGGTCGTTTTGAATTCACATTAAATAGAACATTCTTTAAAAACGAAAAATGACACCTCGACACGAGAATAGAACCCGGGACCTTTGGCTTAGTATGACAATGCTCGTTTAACCACTGAGATAACCAGGAGTCGTCCCGTGTACCGGGTTATTTTTCACTCATATTTTTGGGCAGAGTCTGTTATTGACATGTGGAAATCATCAGCTTCATGTGAGTGATCAAGATTACCAGGTATCACATAACTCAGCCATCTTAGACTCTGGAGGGCTTCACGCTGTCAACAGTACCATGACAACTGTACAAATGTGCAAATCATGTTAGATTAAATAGCTAAGCTATCCATCACAATGTCATATTAGTTAGACAATCACATGGTTATAGTAAATTCTACATTAAAAATGGGTACTATGCACAATGTAGATGTACAATAATTGTGTATGTGTGACTTATTGTAGATGCACCATCAGTGGTAATACTATTTGAGTTAATATATTTGTCCTTTTTTAAGAATTAATACATTTTAATATATTACACAATATTATACATATTAATAAATAAAAATATATTACATAATATTACACATATTAATAAATACAAATATATTACACAGTATTATATATATATATATATGTAAATATATAATCCTTGATAATATAATTAAGTATAATTTTAAAGAAACAAAGTTGAAAGATGTTAGCTCTGGTATTCCATTATTATAGCATTCAAGAAAATACCAATATCAGTCACGGCCTTGAAGATTAAAAATATACTCGATTATAGATGTGTTGATTTAAATTATGTGTATTGCTTATCTTATCTATATTGAGTAGTTTGGTAGTATTAAAAAAGAATTCAACGAGTTAAGTAAATTAAATCTTACATAATTTGGTTTCAATAAATACCAATAATTTACAAAATAGAAAACAACATATTGTTTTGTAATGTGAAAATGGGTCATTGTTAAGAGGTTACCAACATAGCTACATAAGTATTAATAAATTGAAATTAAATTTCAACCAAAGAGATAAAATATTTAAATGGTTGATCATCGCCTGAGTGAGGCTGGAATTAAAGAGTCGTTGGTGGCCAGGTAAAAAGGGATGGCTATATCAGTTAAAAACCAAAAATAAGAAGACTGAACAATATGCTTTAGAATGCTGCTTGTAATAACAAGTGAAACATGAGCCACAAACATCCAATTTATGAGCTTTCTGTCCAATATAAGTAGGAAAATGTATTTAAAAATGGTAACGAGTAATTAAACCCTTTCCACAAAATGAATATTTTTAAGGTCCTTGTTCACTATGACGAAGGATATGAGTTTAAGATTGAACTTAGTGTTGAAACCCTTGCCACCAACATCACATTTGCAAAGTCTTTTGTTTACTATGAGTATGGAAATGAGTTTTAAGATACTTCTTATTTTTGAAACTTTTTCCACAAACATCACATTTGAAAGGTCTTAGTACACTATGAGCAAGAAGAACTT
Organism: Timema douglasi; assembly: GCA_901482245.1. Classification (NCBI taxonomy): domain Eukaryota; kingdom Metazoa; phylum Arthropoda; class Insecta; order Phasmatodea; family Timematidae; genus Timema; species Timema douglasi. The sequence continues at coordinate 12,863 of CABEEJ010010227.1, forward strand.
TAAGAAAACTCTTTTGACTAAATCACTTTTCACAAACATCACATTTGTGAGGTTTCTGACCACTATGAGTAATTTTATGAGTTTCAAGATAGAACTTCCTTGAGAAACCCTTGCCACAAATTTCACATTTGTGAGGTTTCTGACCACTATGAGTAATTTTATGAGTTTCAAGATAGAACTTCCTTAAGAAATCCCTGCCACAAATTTCACATTTGTGAGGTTTCTGACCACTATGAGTAATTTTATGAGTTTCAAGATAAACCATGCTTTTGAAATTCTTGCCACAAATATTACATTTGTGAGCTCTTTGTTCAACATGAACATGGAGATGCTTTATAAGAAAGTCCTTCCTTTTGAAACCCTTCGCACAAACATCACATTTGTAAGGTCTCTGACCACTATGAGTAATTTTATGCTTTTCAAGATAGACCATCCTTTTGAAATCCTTGCCACAAATATTACATTTGTGAGCGCTTTGTTCACCATGAACAAGGAGATGATTTTTAAGATTAGCCTTACTTTTGAAACCCTTGGCACAAACATCACATTTGTGAGGTCTTTGTCCACTATTAGTAAGTTGATGAATTTTCAGTGTACTTTTTTTAGTAGCACACACTAAATCATAATTCTTTCCTTGGGATCCCACATTTTTATTGGTTTGATTGGTGGAATAAATAATACCTTTACACCCTATTATGTTATTTTCACTAACATCAATAGAACTTTCATTAAAACACAATTCTTCTTTAAAACCAAGTTCTTCACACACATCACTGGCTGATGCATTGAAAATTTTCTTTGGTCTTATGATAGAATTGACTATAGATGCATTTGTACTTTCCAGTTTAAGTTGAGCTGCATGGCAATCTGGTTCATTCTGAACTACAAAGTCATTAATACTTTCCAGTTTAGGTTGAGCTGTATGGCAATCTGGTTCATTCTGAACTACAAAGTCATTAATACTTTCCAGTTTAAGTTGAGCTGCATGGAAATCTGGTTCATTCTTAACTACAAAGTCATTAATACTTTCCAGTTTAAGTTGAGCTGCATGGCAATCTGGTTCATTCTGAGCTACAAAGTCATTAATACTTTCCAGTTTAAGTTGAGCTGCATGGCAATCTGGTTCATTCTGAACTACAAATTCATTAATACTTTCCAGTTTAAGTTGCGTTGCATAGCAATCTGGTTCATCCTGTAAACAATATATTTGTAAAAAACAAATCATAGAACATTTTAAAATATGAATTTAAATGGTGTTTGTGAATGGCAATTAATCTCCATAAAATACATGGTACACTAAAAGAGTAATTAGAAAAACTAGAAAAAGATAAACATTTAGAATAAAAACTTTTGTTTAGTAAATAAGTATCATGCATAAAACAAAATTCTTGAAAAAATGTTAGGGGTTGTTCATAAACTAGGTACACATATCAGGTGGGGGAGGGGGTAATGTTCGGCGTGACCAAGCGAGATGAGGGGGGAAGGTGGAGTCAGATAGTGCATGACATCACATTACAATTAAGCGTATATATTTTTAAATCAACTCAACTGTGCATAAGTATGAACAAAAAAAACCCCAAAACAATCAACTCATAGACTTCAATCTTAGCACTTTTCAATAAAACTGTTATATAGGCTCTAAAATTAAAAATTCTATTTAAATAAGAGAGCGACGTAATATTAGAATGAGGGCCCAAAAAAATGTGCAACTAGAGAGTGAAAGGGACAAAAAATTTTGTTTTAAAAGATTGTGTAATGTAGGTAATTTATGAATAGCCCCTTAAGTTGATGATTTATTTACCTCTTAGTTATTCTAAACTAACGGATATTTAAATCATTATTATTTGCTATTTCTTTATTTTGTATTAAAGTTCAGTTTTATTCCATATTATATATTGCAGGCAGAAGTCAAAGTATTTCCTTTTTAAATCGTTGATTAGCAAGAATCTGTCCACTGGTCAACCTCCAACCCCCTTCTCTCCCCCCAGCCTAATTTCTTCACCACCAGGCCTTGTTCCTTAAGTTGACACAAACAGTTAAAAACTTTTAATCATCAACTTCAAGATAATTTACTCAGTTAGATTGTTACCACCCCTCTGCTCCTTATTTACCACATGTAACGCTCTTGCATTCAGGAAAGCGGTCGGTCATGCTCTACCCCTCT
>CABEEJ010010228.1:0-15026 GCA_901482245.1 Timema douglasi
GCCATACTAACTCTCATATCTCAGTTCATCATGTGGTTTGCCATACTAACTCTCATATCTCACTTCATCATGTGGTTTGCCATACTAACTCACATATCTCACTTCATCATGTGGTCTACCATGCTAACTCTCATATCTCACTTCATCATGTGGTTTGCCATACTAACTCTCATATTTCACTTCATCATGTGGTCTACCATGCTAACTCTCCTTTTCTTTACACTCTCATGCATACAAAATACAATTACAGAATTTTCGTATAATGCCATGAAATTTGTGACATTGAGGTTTTACACAGATTCGTGTATCTGGAGCTCCAAACAACATCCAGGAAGTTAAGCTGTTTCTACCATTCCCAGACACAATTATATCCTTTGAAGAGGACTTTCCAGTATTTGACTGGAAATGGCATGCAAGTTTTATAACATAATATACACAACAAATGTGAAATCGTAAAATATCACTTGATCATATTGGATTGACAGAATTGTTTACCTACTTGAAGAATAGAATAAACGCCCCTTTCGTCACATTAAAGAAAAAGGTAAAGCTAGGTTTGTGCCTTCCAGAGTTCCAGGGCCTACAGCAACGTCACTTTTCTGTGGCTGTGTGTGAAACACCAATTTTATCTCTAGTATATATCTGCAAATGAAGGAGTTTATCAAAAGTGCTGGTAAGTCTGAAGCTGTCTTGAGATACCCGGACAACAGTCGGATACTTTAAATTAGAAAAGTGCAGACTGCCAAAATAATGAAACTGAAGAACAGTGAATAAATAATTTATTGCAAATAGTTTGCATCATAAATTTATGAAATGCAATTTACATACAAAGAAACATATGCAGTATAGGTAGATATCAATTATTACTAAAAAAAATTTTTTAAAAAAAAGTTGAACCAATTTTGAAAGGTGCTAAGTAGCATGACAGTGCCAGTCGGTGCTGTGTGTCTTATTGTCTATTCACAACACAGGTTCCTGTAGAATTCTTTGTGTTCTTCCTTTTTATAAATATGGAATCATGGCTCATAAATCCTTCTTTTTATCGATAGCTTTAACGGAATGAATCGGAAGAGAACGGAACGTATATATTTCATGTTCTTTCCTTTCTTCAAAACCCTGATCTGCTTACAAATCTCCAAGTCACTGATTGATTCCTTCAAACCAACCGTGCCTATACTAGCAGAATCAAACTTAATGCTGACAGCTTTGAAAATATCGAGGTTCTTTGTACAGATGATCTAATCGGCCATAGTTTGGATGTTCAAGAAATCTGAATCATGCATGGGAATTAATTCAAATAGTTTAACCACCTTAGAGTCTTACACTATTTTGTGTAGATCACTCGGCACAAATGATTTTGCTACCGCTTTCTTCCTATCAGAGCAAAATCATAGACGCAAGGGAGGGAACTATGCACACTGACAAGAAACTGCTGCTCTATACATTCGAACAATCCAACTGCCACCAAGAAAAGGAAGAGAAGTACAATAATGCGGTTCCTATTCTAACCCGCACATCCCACATACACATGTATGAATGAAGGGTATCACCTACACAGATGCCTAAGTTGTAACAAGACAGCTGACGGCGATAAAACATTTCATAGTGTGTGTTGGCACAAACATAACTTGCTTCAGATCCGTCGAGAGTTTTTTGTACGGTTACTATACGTTTAATAATATCATGAATCTCTTTACTCACATAAAGAATCCTTAAAACACAACAAAAACAAAATTATCACTTTTAAACCCTGATCTCAAGACGGCTGATACAAACTGTTCTGAAGATAAAGTGGTAAATGACAGTGATAACACGCGACGCATTAACGCAGATAAAACCTTTCTTGCGAGAGCGTAACCACCTTCCATTTTATGGAATTATTCTCAACTATTTAGAGAGGTCAAAGTACATTGACCCATTCATGGCTTATTCACGTTGGCACATAGCACCCTTCTATAGGGATTTTTTTCTAAATAATTTTGACACTTTACACCTTTTTAATTTAAAGTATAAAATTATGTTCACTGATTATATAGTTGTTCTATATTCCTATTTTTTACAGATGAAATAGAAATAAAGAGATTCTTATTAAAACTTTAAGGTACAAAGAGTCCAGGACATGATCATGACCACTGTGATCATACACGCCTCACTTATGCAAAGATTTAGACACCTTAGATCATGAAATACAAGCTCTAACAAACTATCAAACGAATAGATATCAACTTTTAAAAATAAATGACTCCAAGAGTAGGCTTCTAATTGTTAAGACAGGGGTTCCACAAGAAAGTATCTTCGGCCCTATGATGTTCTTTATATAGACAAACGATATTAACAAACTATCACTTAAAGACACCCTCCCAAAAAATGCAGATGATACCGTTATTATCAGTAAAGGATTTTGATGACTTAAAATGTCTCAAAAAATTATCTATAGAATAACCTAATCCAAAAATGACTTTAAATTTACAACAACATAAAAATCCTAAAAAGCACCAAAATAAATAAATACCCAATTTTTACAAGTGTAAACTAAAAGTATGCAATGCAAAACTGCTACTAAGCTTCCATACGGTGAAAATTAGCCTTGATTTACAAATCCTTGCTTCTGTAGCAATAGCTAACCTTCCGGTGCCATCGCTCCAGTTTAGTAGCAGCGACTTTGTACACAAGTAAAAAGCGTACAAATTAATTGGAAATTTATATTATTATCTTCTCATTCCAATTATTGTGTGGGGATAAACCAAATATTTGATTATTCATGCATTTAGTAAACATTAGTTATATTAATATTCGACATAATTGACTAAACATTTTCTATCTTCAACGAAAATACCCAAAAATGACAAAATAAATAAATCCGTAAAATCCGTAAATTAGTAAAACAAGGATAAATTACCTAAATATCCCAAACAACAAAAGATGAGAAAAAATGACCTGTAAAATATATATTTCTCCAACCAGAAGCCAATGTACAGAGTTTATTTATAAACTAGCATTGTCTGTGATGTAAAAAAATATACATTACATGACATATAAATCCGGACCCCGGTTATTACATATATCATATAATATGAATCATATGGGAAAATATCTCAAAATTAATTAAACCACATTAATGTTAGAAGACCTCTGCACAGTCAGTGAATTTATAATAAATAATTAACTTACAATGAAGGTTGACAAATCAAATCATTACATTATATTTACTTTTACCCAAATTCACTAGGAAATTAAATGTTTTCTAATAAGTTAATTTCTCCCTATATTGATTGACTTGTTCTAGGAAACAATTATTATGTTTATGTATTTTATTGTAAGAGTGCCCTAAATATTGTTTTTGGGCTATTATTATTATTATTTAGCACTGCTTCTTACTACCCGTTCGGGCTAAACGCGGGATGTTATTCATATCTTTATAAAAACATATGGAAATATTATTACAGGTGCAATAAAATGCATAAATAAATATACAAACGTATTAGTTATAAATACAAAAATCGTATATTTTCCGTTAAAATGGTAAAACACATATTATAATATGATTTTATTTTTTCAAATCTAGAAGAAAATAAAACTTTATATAAAATGTTTAATTTACAATGAGTTGACTAATTTTAATCCATGCTGCCCTCTGTTATTCATGTACTGTACTAATAATAAATCGAAGTTTGTCACTTGTGATCCAATCTTGCAGTCTTATGACAAACTAAAGTACATCTAATACGTGTCCACTTTACTTATACTTTATTAGCATAAGACTTAAAACTTAAAGTCCTCCATTTAGAGATAACATTTAGGATTTTCATTTGGGATTTTTGTGTGTAAAGTGTTGGAAGAGAGTCTCTTTCCGAGGAGGTACGATTTAGGAGATATAATTCCAATTTTTAAGGGAGATATAATTCAGGATTTTTATTTGGGCTGTTTGTGTGTGAAATGTGGTAAGAAAGACTTTTCCGAGGAGATACAATTCAGTCGCCTCGACGTTATATGTATATATAAAAATTACACACTACCTAAACTACCTAATTAATATCAGTCCCAGCTAACAGCATTTTAATTAATTATATACATTATATATTTTATGTACCCGTTCTTGCCACGTGATTTGTTCTATAATACGTATCTAGTCTATCTTTAGGAACCTTTCAAAGTTGGGCCAATGAAAGTTCAATACGGAATAATAAGTTGAGGAAAAAGCCTAAATGTAATGGTTTATTGACGTCATATTGAAATAAAATGGCAGACTTAGATTTTAATGAACATGTATGCTAATCAAACGACAGAACTATGTTCATGAGAAATTTCAGAGCAATCGGTGAAGTGGTTTTGTAGTGAAAAACTAACAGACATTCACCAACTAATTTGGATATATTTATATTAACAGTGTTTTACGATATAAGCCACGAAGAAGCCAAAATGATCAACTCAACAAAACAAAAAGCAGAGAAAATATAATATGTCACTCAAGATATTAGTATATTATAGACATTCAGGAGCCATACACATAGTGCTGCTACCTCGTGACAAGATAATAAGTTATATGTCGTTTTGGTTTATGAAAGGTTCCTCATTAATCACGTACCCGGGTACTAGATTCGATTGATTTGGCTTCTCAGAGTCCCATATATATCTCAGCTAGAAGAGCTGGCTTCAAGAAGCTTTATATTAAACAACATATTGTTTAAAAAACATTAGAAATTCTTCCTGTATGCCTCTAATAGGGTCATCCATAAACCACGTGACGTTGTTAAGAGGGGTGAAGGTGGAGCTCTAAGGTCTGCATCGTGCTGCATGGGGCCAGGGGGCTACACCATAGTGTTGCAGAGCATTAAGTAACACATATCTTATTTTTAAATTCTAATGTTGAAAAAATAATATTATTGTTGATGTTTTCAACCGTTAACACACATATTTACAGATGACTTTCGAATATGTACGGTGTTGAAAATGCGAGTATTTTTAAAAAATATGTTAATTCTTTAAATACTCGTCCATGTGTGGCGTAGCCATGAATAATAATAATAAGGAATTGTTATAACACTGTTTTGAAGTTATTTTGTATTCAGGATTTAAAATTGATTCTGACTAATATTTAATTTGAGTCCTTCTCTAAGTGTCACAAAATCTTCCGTGTGAAGGGTGAAGGGTCAGGGATGTATGTTCAAATGGTGTTACTTAGGGTAGAGGTCTAAATACACGTGTTCATATCCATCCCAGTGTCCTTAGTTCGGATCCTGAACGAGTTCATTTTTGCAGTTTTTATGGCAAAACTTTTGTTCTTTGACAAAATAAATAAGATATTGCTCCAATACAAATATATAGTTTAATTTTCTAAACATGATGACCTCAAAATTTCTTGAATATCTGTGATGGGTGTTCTGGAGTTTGATGAGAACTTTTTCTCTTCATTTAAAAAGTTTGTTGGATAATGCCAACATGCTCGTGACAGATATTCAGGAACTGTTGATATCACCATGTGAAGAAACTTTAACTCTTTGTTACCACTTGAGTAATATTGGAATCATTTTGGCCAGAAAAACTGCCAAAACCGTGGCTTTTCCTCGCGTCCCCTTCCATCTCACCTTAAGAAATTGCAACTTGGTTCGGGGAGACAGTTTGTCCTATTTTTTAAAACCAGTTTTTGAGGATCGTAAATATTTTTAAAAAAACATTATGTATGTTGCCCTTATTTTATAAAGTGGGACCAAGTGACTTTTCAGTTCGTTCTTCGTTAAAACTTATAACCCTGCTAAAACTAACATGAAATATATGTTGAGCTTCAGGGGTGGTAAAAATGTATGAAAAAGGTGTAACGTGGCTTATAGATGACCCTTAGTGAGGCATTAAACCATACCAAAGCCGGTCCCCTGGTCTTCCCTGAGTCTCAGATGAGAGTATTGTATAACGGGCGCGGTGCACACAGTGTGTGGACCGGACTGTATTTGAAGTATCCGCCGGCCGGTTTCATTCTGTGATTGGCGACTCCGAGAGTGTGCCTGCCTGGACTAGCAGCACTTTGCCAAATTACACGAGGACCTATCTACTAATGACGACTCGAACAAACACGGACGGACAGCGATCTGCAAAGAAATTTATCAGCCAAAGTAGCACCGGCCATTTTTCATTTATCTACTATGCATTTTATCTCTTTATTTATTTTTTTACTTCCTCCCTTTCATTTGAATTTATAGCGTAGTTTGCTTTTAGTTTAGTATGGATGGTGATGATGGGGAAGTGGGGGAGTTTTAGTAATAACAATAATTTATGTATTTAATGTTTTGTTCACTTTTGTTTTAGGAGTGAAGTCTCAATTTTTTTTAATAAGTTCAAGTGGAGTTCGTAAATTAAGCATTGAGTTTTAATTTTGTAAAGAAATTTGAACTTGAAGAAAGTTAACTTGGTGATAGAAATACGTTATTAGAATTTATCTATGAAAGTTTTTTTGGTTCAAATTTGTCTGTGAGTATGTGTGCGTCAGCGAGTCATTTTACTACTAATCTAGTATTTATATTTAAATTACATATGAGTAAATACACCCGCTTCAAACAGGACAGATCTTATACAAATATTAATGTGGTTATTTGCTGACCATTTTTTTCACCAATAACCCTTTTTTTAAACTAATTTGATTATATTTTGAACTCCAAAATGTACATAAGCAATTACACCTATCAGAGTTGGCATACTTTAATAGTTAAATTATTAAGGCAGAGGTGTCAGAACTATCTCTGTTCATTATGCCCTTAGTGTTATAATATTTTTTTCACGGCACCCTTAGTATCTCAGTAATTTCTCACTGCACCCTTTGTGTATCAGTAATTTGTCACGACACCCTTCATGTTTCAGTAACTTCTTAAAGGTGCCCTTGATGTTTTAGTATTTTTGTTATGACACCCCTAGTATTTCAGTAATGTTTTAATGGCACCCTTAGTATTCCAGCAATTTTTACATGATGCCCTTAGATTTTAATTATTTTTTCATGGCACCCTTAATGTCTCAGAAATTCTTTCACGGCACCACTATACTAAAGTAAATACCTACATTTAAGTTTATAAGTCGTAAACTCCAACCAACTGAGTAGCCGTTTGAGAAAGTAACACACATGAATTGAAAGTTTTTTTCATTATTATTTTCTTATTAAATAACTACAAGTGTGTACTGTAGTGTCCGTCACCTTAGCCCAGCTAGCAGCGTTTCTGTCTACCGAGCTAATGATTTGATTACCTACAATTTATCATTTTTGAAATATGGGTTTACTCTTTCACATTGATAAATTAACGGCCAGGGACTGGTTGTTGTGCTGGTCCTAGTCTAAGTAAGATTATAAGGCATACGGAGATATGACAGGACCATCAGGCCGGTAGTGGAAAATATATGACTTGAATAAAAAACTGACCAAGACCAGAGACTGGAAACAGTAATGGATGTAAAAAGAGTTACTAAACTAAAAATGTGTCGGCGTACCGCGGCACACAGTTTGGGAACCGTTTTACCAAGGATATCCTGCTGTTTTATTTCTTTAATATAGGAATAGACCTGCATATATTGAATTAAAAGTAAAGTATGTCTTAATTTGACAAAACATTAAAAAAATCAAATTTAAGTACTTTTTAATTCAAAGTGAGGAAATCACACACATATCAAACCTATGATCCAGAACTGTAAATTGTTTTGAAAATAATTTATATATAATGTTTTATGGCCAAAAAGTAACATACAGTTATGAGCTAGAGTACATTTACGACCCAAGTCTACTTGGATGACAGCTCAAAAAGTTACTAGAAATAGTTCCTTAATATATCCCTACGCCAACAGCAGATATCTTTCACTCTGAACAGCTGTAATTAAAACATATGGTATTGTATGAATGTGATAGTTAACCACCGTAATTTAGGACAATATTATTTATATTTATTTGAGGCTGGGTACAATTCTTATTTATCGTTTTAATCCACTTTTTAAAAAAATACTATTCGCAGAATTTTCATAAAAGGTCTAACAAATATAGCTTCAAGATGGCGACTCACGAATTTAAAACACGTGATTGATCATGACGCAAATAAGTTCTTTACAAAGGTTTACCCACGCAGTTGATAAAAGTATTTTATTCAGTTAAATAATTCCAAATACGATAAAATAATCATAAAATAATTTATTATATATAAAAAAATAGTAAGTAATTTCCCTTTTTTTCCAAGAAAATACGCTGCATGTATTAAAAAGTATTAATGTATGCATTCTATTACACATTATCGATAACATTCCAAAACGAAGAACAAGTACTTTTAATTATATTTAAAATTTAATTTCAGATTGGCTATAAAAGTTATTAAAATATTAAAATGATGTGAGAAAACTTATGTTTACTTTATTTTATATATTAGATAAAACTTGTGATTAAAAACCTATCAACCATGACAAAATAGTGATCCTTTACAAGAGTTGGCGACCAAAAACCTAACCATATGATTTTTCAACTGTCATTTAGGTAAAAAGCTATGTTGAACACTCTCTAGGAACTTTTTTTTTAACAAACAAACAAAGGAATTGGTGTGATTGATTTAGTATCTTTCCCATAGAGACTAAGGTTTAAAAACTAGTGCTTGGAGAAAAGGTAAGACCACCCCAGCATAAATAGTCAAAAATTATACCCCCATTTACTTTACAAAAATACATTTTCAATTTGACCAAATATATTGAAGAACGAGTATTATATCTATGAAATACAGAGACCGAATATTTAAAAGGGTGGCCAATAGCCGTGATGTTACGGTCGGGGGATGGAGGGGGGTGGAACCGGTGTGAGTTTTACCCTAGTCCTCCGACGAACCTGTTTATTGTCTGATTCATATAGGAAGAAAAATTGTATATGTTACTTTAGTTACTAAATATGTTTTAATATACTCAAACGTCAAGTCATATGACCTGTGTATGTCTGTGAAGATATATACTATCGATACCAATATTATAATAATAGAGTAAAATAATACATTGTGAACATAATAAAATGGTATATTCGTGTTTGCTAAAAAAGGTTTTCTCTTCAAAAAGTGAATGTAAACTGGATAGTTTTGTTTAGCTATTAGAATTCATATTGATAGCTTAGCAATACAAATTTTGCATTTGGGATAAGTAACTTATACAAATATTAAATAATCATCCTTGGTCTACACTAATAAGGCTTTGAATTTACCCTTCACACTATTTATAACATGCAGCTATCTCCAGGTACGCTATTCTCTAACTGTCGTTGCTTATATTTTCTCAAACTGCAAGTTGGGGGTTGATTACTAACCCCCTCCCCCTCTTTAGAGATTCACCATTTAATTCCTCTTTCTTTACAGACTCATTTGCCAAGTGTATTCAGAACTCCGATTCAAATAGTTTCAAGTTGAAAGGTTTTTGCTGTCTCCTGATCTCAAAGACTTACCGCTTTCACCATTCTTTTTATACTCACTATTAATTAATATTTCTTTTGTCAACATTTTGCCTTATTATATCCAGCGTGTTGCCTGGCCAATGTACAGAAACACCAAATATTTGTAAAAATGTATTTTAACATATTAAGAATGATGGCAGGAACTAGTTTTATTACTTTTATTATATACATTTATTTTGATATTGTTCAAACCATAAATAATATAAAAGGTCAACTCTTTGAGGGTGTTGAATACTCTCCCCCCCCTCCAAAAAAACCGGCTACGGCCTTGTATATAACCTTACAGTCAACATTAATATCAATTACTACGTTATACATATTATATTTTGGAATTTACTTAGAATATATCGAACTAGAAAAGCGTTTTATTCATTTAAATTTTCCTGGTGCCATTTTAAACCCCAATTATTAATTTGAATTATCTAGTCACCATACAAGAATGAACATATATTCCTAAATATAGTTCCTTGAACTATTTATTGCAAGATATTATACACACCGCCATCTATTCATGGTATAATATCCCTGTCAATACGTCACAAGTTTTTAAACCAACACACTTCCATTCAAGATACAATATCCCTGTCATTACGTCACATGAGAGAGAAATTCTCATTTCAATTAAGTTAATGACGTTGCCCACCTGTGACGTCACGGATGGACAATATAGTATTTCCCATTTAATGAATTTAATCAGTGAGCTTTAAATATATAACGTTGAAACAAAAACCATAAAATATTAAATAATTCTAAAAATAGTCTTACAATGTCACAACATTATTATCTTTATCTTGAAGTGTTTTTTTTTAAACGTAGTTTTTATATACCATCTACAGCTCAGACTATTTGGTTTGGTCACAAAAATGGCCTCTAGAAGTCTTCCTGTTGGGATGTAAACTAAATATTCCGTGGTAGCATATTTATATCTAGAATATGAACCAATAAAATAGTCATTTTAAAAATCTAGTTAATGTTTTCAAGGCGCAAATATTAAAGTCACTGTGTAAGCTCATCAGAGGAAGAGGGAAGAGCTATCCCCTATCTGCACATGGTCAAGAGCCCTCTCTGGTTGAACTTCTCATTTTCATTTTTTCCCTCGCTTTATATTTTGCACATTGGTGTCTAAGTGTGCTGGTTCTTAGACTGTTAGGTGCGTCAAGTTAAGATGCAACCCGCTACGTAAAATATCTTCGAAATCTCCAAGTAGGCAACGTCGTTAAAACCAACATTTCCGACACAAATACTATGTCTTATGATCCCTATTTATGATGATATTAATTTTTGTCCAACTGATCGTCATGTTGGTATTATCCTTATTATCTATGTTCTGGGACAGATGGAAACTCCACAGTCCTCAGTCTGCACCCCCTGCAGCACACTCGATATTGGTTAATGATGTAATGGATAATTAGCTTTAATTTCACGCTTCAGATAAACCCGCACCTGGGAAAACGAGCTCCAATTAGATCACACACATACACACACAGATGGACACTGGTATCAATTAACAAGTACACCACGAGCGCACAGTAAAATGAAATGACAGAGGAACTTATACAAGCCAATTAGCTCCACCGCGAAACTTGGCGCTACACTTTGAGCCTTTTTTTTTTTGTATGTGTTATTTATTACCTGTCTGCGTTTTCACTTTTATTTTTCAATTATTCGCTTACTTTCCATTTCTAGCATCCCTCCCCCTTCACCTCGAGCTAGGTATGATGCTAAAAATAAATACAAGGTAGGTATTAATTCAGTAATCTTTCTTTTAGGTTGATTAAGCATTGTTAGCCTTGTTTGATCGCTGATGAATAAAAGTGTTTATTGTGTTTAGGAACATGTAAACCTGAAGAACCAGGATTATATAACATGGGTGTATTTTATGGCATCATTCGAAAACTTGGCCGCTATAACATTATATCTACAACATTAATTTCTTACTTTATCTGTACAGAATTTACTTAATAGCTGCAATTTTTTTAAACATACCTTTTTGTAAATGAGGTAAATTATTAATGTATCAAAATAAGTTATATCCCTTTTTAAATACGTATAAATAAACGTATGCCCCAGTATAGCTTTAAATTTAATGTACATATAGACTATACATAACATCTCTCTCTCTCTATATATATATATATATATAATTTACAAAAATCTTACTACCCATCCGGCCTATAGGCATAGTAATTACGGCTCTGTCCGTATGGAGGGGACCATAATTCAATTAATTTAAATTAGATGAAAAATTAAACTTGTACACAGGAATCGAACCCGGGAACTTTGGCTTGGCGTGCCGATAGTAGAACATTGATGCGTTAAGCCAAAGGTCCTGGGTTCGACTCCCAAGTTCAAGTGTCGTTTTTCGACTAATTTAAATTGATTTTCAACCAATATAAATTTAAATGAATAAATAAACGTAATATTTTTCATAGAACCTAATAATATAATAGTAGTGTCCTGTATGAACATCTATGGTTTCCAACTCAGCAAACCAGTTGACCTAGTCCAGGGGTGTTCAACCTTTGTATGTACAAGGGCTCAAGTATCGGTCCCTTGTTGGGTCGCGGGCCGCAATACTGTAGACCCTACTGATATTAAGATTGAATACATAATTAAAATATACCTCCTAGCTCATGTTTACACACTTATACTCTCACCAGGGATTAGGATTTATCATGAAGTATGTTACCCGCTGTTTCGTAGCAGGAGGTAGCATGGAGTGTCTTGTCTACTAGAGTTGTCATTTGCCGGTCCAAAGTACTGTACATTTGTATTAAAACGTAATACTTTTCTTTACGTAAAAAGCAAAAATAGTTTGTTTTTTCTCTTGAAAGAATTTTATAATTTACATGAGTAGCGGCGCGCAAAAAAAAAAATGTTACCGTGGGCCACGGGTTTAAGACCCCTGACCTAATCCATGAGAATAAGATTTTCTTATCACCGACAATAAACTGGCAATATTTTAACATCATGTAATAATATATAAAAGACGTTCACGTTTTCGCCCCCAATAGTCTATGTATTTTGTAACTTCAACTAAAACTCATCTAATCCGTCATCTAGGGTCACGTGGACTAAACAAACGTCTAACTAGTCTAATCTGATTTTCTGTTGGTGTAGAAGTCAGGGTTTGAAAATAAACCAATTGTGCTTGCTGTGTATTTTTATATAAATATTTCACATTTTACCTAAAACAAATTCTAGCAAATTTCTTCTCGATTCTACCTTTCATCTACTTCGTTGTGCGTAATGAAATGAGAATCACTCAGATGGTTAAACTGAATATCATCTCTGAGGGAACTGTAAGGTCACTGTTAGGATACAACATTGTCATTTTCGTGGGGGGTTTTTGGTGTTTTTTTCACCACGTCTTACTACCCGTTCGTGCTATATGCTTATGTACTAATTATGCTAATGGTTCTAGGGATTAGGAAGGCGATGTTCAGAGGAAGTGTACCCTCATTTGCGTGGGGGTAGAGTGGAAAACCATTAAAAAAATGCAATATACCTGACCGAGATTAGAACCTCGATATCCCCTTCATCGTCAGTCTAGTCTACTGAGAGAGTAGTGCGTTAGACCACGCGGCCACCGAAGCGGGTCTCTTTTAAGTATTCAATATCCCCTTAAACATAAGACAAGTTTGACAACGCTGGGACATCGATGCCACCAGTAGCTTCTTCTTAACCTAGGACACCACCCTCGGATATAATTGAAAGTGAGGAGATTTGTTAACAGCTAACCGAGATAGAATGATGAACTGATGATAAACCTTTTCTCAATAGGACCTGCAGTTTCCTCAGATATGATATTGGGTGTAGTAAGGTCGGCACGGCAGAAAGAGTTGCAATTGGTGAAATACGCGTTTCCTCTTTCCCAGTGATTCTTGAAGAATTAACGGTTGGGGGTCTGGGTGCTGTTCTGTTCTATTTATAAAATATCGTTAATATAAGTTAATATATATAACTACAGTAAATTCTGTATATTGTGAGTCTTATGTCTTATACCATGCGACCACTAGTGCAGGTCTATTTTAGGTTTGGACTTAACCTATGTGGCTTCGTTTAAATAAAGGTCAATTAATCTAAACTTAGAATTTGATTCCAAAAATTGATTTAAAATATGTTATAAACGGTAAAAAAAAATATTAAAAATACAATGTTTTGAAATCTACACGTGATGATTTAGGTTCTGTGCCTAGTTCTCACTCCCCATTCGGGCTGTACGCATGTTTACTAATTACGATAATGTATTAGGGATGAGGAAGTTTGAAATTAAGAGGAGGTGTACCCGAATTTGTGTAGAGACAAAAATTGAAAATTTAGGGAAAAAATACTCTCAATACACCCGACCAAGATTTAAACACCGATCTCCATGTCATCTGTCGATAGCGAGAGTGACGCTTTAGACAATGCAACCACTGAATCTATTTATCTGTTAATTAATTTTTAGCGATCCTACACTTTTAAAATAGAGATGAACCATCCGATCCTAGTTATGACATCACTTTGGCTTAATCCCCGTTCAACAAAAAGTGAAAAGGAAAAATCCCTCTCGTGTTGTTTAACTGATGATGTTTCGGTTCCCCCTCTTTACTACCACCCTAAAAAACTGTGTTAATTGCTCCTAATTTGATTGATCTCTCTGGCTGTACGACGACAAACACACAGTAATGTAACCGGTTTTACCTTGTGTGTGTTCAGTAAATTGGATCAATCGACCGGAAGAATTGACCTCACCTTTCCCAACAATAGCCATGTTTATCCGACAAAATAGCCTAAGCACGTCGGTTTGGACAACAGAAACGTTTGTGATACAGAAACTAGTGATGTGTTTAGTGAAAGGGAATGTTGAAACGGAGTTGAGAGGGGGAGACAGATTGGATTTTAACAGCCTGAATTTGGACCAAATGAGTTAACGTAAAAACAATTAAAACACTAATTCGAATCAATGTGGCGACCATCTACTAGAATCTGAAACAATGCTGTGTACACTATTAGTTGTATAACAGGGCCCAGATTTTGATGTCCTAAAATTGATCAAAGTATGACCTAAATACTCTAAAAAAATGACCGAAATATTCTAAAAAATTACCTAAAGATATAAACAAAAACTCGTAACGAATGCACATGGGGAAATAAAACACGCACTTTACAAAACAAAAGATATATATGCAATGAAAATCCCTTAGCAACCAAATTCTTGCATTCTAATAAACTAGCAGCCCATCCCGGCTTCGCATGGGCATAGTGATATAATAAAAGAAAATACACAATGTTTTACAGTGAGTTTCTAAAAAAATAACATTCATTGAAAACAAAAAACTAAGATATATTTTTTTTTTGTGAATATATTTTCTTAAACTTTTTTTTGTATTTACATTATTTTTTTATATTTTATTTGTTTATTTTTATTTTTTTTATATATTATTTTTCACTTTTATTTTTTTGTTGTCATTTTTCAATATTTTTTTTATTTATACTTATACTAATTGTTAAAGGGTCATAACCGCAAAACAAAAGCCATTTAATTTATTGAGTAAGAGCCTCCCTGTAAACAATATTTGATGTGGTTTTATTTTGTGGC
>CABEEJ010010229.1:561-15024 GCA_901482245.1 Timema douglasi
GTGATAGTAGGAAGTATGATGTAGATGGTGATGGTAGGAAGTATTATGAATATGGTGATGGTGATGGTAGGATGTATGATGTAGCTAGTGATGGTGATAGTAGGAAGTATGATGTAGCTGGTGATGGTGATGGTAGGAAGTATGATGTAGATTGTGATGGTGATGTTTAGAAGTATTATGTAGCTGGTGATAGTGATCGTGTTGGTTCATTTTAAAAGAACACGTCTTTTCCTAATGAATTTCTCACACTCTACACTACTTTTATATCTACAATAAGTTGTTCTGTATTCAATAGAGGCTTGTTTATATCAATAGCTAGTAATATACACGACCTATCATTTATTGTCGCTCTCAAATAGTCTCTATAGAATTTAAGTCCGTCGAGTTATCGGGTAGAAGAATACTCAAGTCCTTCACGCTCTTGTCTGAAAGAGACCTGTTAAATTAATTAGGTTGGTCTAACCTGTGTTAAAAATCTCTTCATTGAGGTCCAAATCGTTCACCGACTGTTCTGTTTTGATTATATCTTTAATATATTCCTACATGCTTTATCTGTGAGCGAGTCAAAGAGGGAAAGGTTCTGTAAGGTAACAAAATATTAATATTAATATTCGGAGAGCAAATATCTAAGAGAGACACAAAGTGGCTTTTTATAAAGCATCCCTCCATTGTGAGTGATCCTCTAATAGGGGTCGCATAGCTAGGCAGACTCAGTAGTATGCGTGGGTTACGTCGTTCGTGGTGCGTAAGTTGTCAAATGAAGTTGTACCTTCGACGACATGGAGCCACATCCTCAAATAGTAACACACTGTGAATACCTGGCTCAGGACATCACCCTTGATTACTCTGGGGGGTTACTCAACAGAAACATATTGCTTTCAGCACTGTAAGCTCTTAATTTTCCAAGCATTACATGAAGCAACTTCATTGTAAATAATCCCCTTTGAAAATAGTTCTTCAGAGCACAATTTGAAGAAGTTTGCTAATGGTGTGTCGCATGGGCTTTTAGTGACGTCAGTCACACTACTAGTTTTAAATATACACATTGTTCATTTTATAGATGGGGTGAAAAATTCATAGCACCTTAAACAATACCTACTTAAAGTTTCCCCCTCATTGCTCAAGTTAATACTAAACTTCCCTTGATCACGACACTTTGTTTTTTTGCATAAATACATGATGGATTTGTTGGAACTGCACAGTTACACATTAATGTGAGAATGGAAAGATTTTTTTTCTAAAACGCTCAAAAACTGATCCTTGCCAAGCGCCCCCCATACCTTTGAAAACATAAATTTTATTTGATTTAATTCATTCGATCAATAAATAACTTAGCACGATAAAAATTTACATAATATAATTTTTTTAATCGCAATAAGTTGAGCAGTTCCAGAAATTTTAGGCTATAATACATATACAGGAACTTTGATTTATAAGTAATAGATAAAAAATCTGCAAGAAGTATTTACTTTTTATGTTGTGGTCATGTAAGAAAATTTCTACCATCCAACCCATCCAATTGGTTTTCCACTTAATCTGTATCAAGCATGCTAAATTATAATATTAATTATACCTCCACCACGGAGAAAAACTAGCCTAGCTCCAATTTATTAAATTATTTAAATACATTTTTGAAGCTTAATTTAATGTTGGTCCGCAATAAATCTTTAATAAAAGTCATTTTTAATATATATAAACTAGCTAATTGAACTTATTCGGATGGACTACAAGTGTTAATAATAATAATTATAATAATAATTATAATTTCAATTTCCTTTATTATAGTGCTGGCCAACAGTCGTAAGACCTATAACAGGCCAGCACTGAAAAGTACACAAGTATCTTACAAATACATATATTTACACGAGAGAATAAGATAAACAAAAATGGCTAGATAATGTTATATATTGATGAATAGCTACGAGATGAAAAAGTAGTTAATAATAAGAAGAATAAAAAGTAACATTAAAAACAAATAACGAAATAGTAAGCAGTAACATTATGCAAAAAATAGATCAGAATATTGTAAGTTTAAATAATATAGGCAGAACCTCTAATAATAACAACAATAATAATAATAAACGGCTTCACTCGGGAACTTTATTTGGAATTATGATGGTTTGTTTTCTGGCTACATCTGCTCATTAAAATTTACCATAAAGAAAAAAGTTTGTTTATTGAATGAAAATAAAAATACTTGTTGTGGTCATGTTTTAATTTGCAAAAACAAGTGGCATACGAACCACCTTATTAAGTCTACACAAGTTGTAGCATGTGAAATTACATTGCAACAAGTTAACCTCATGTCGAAACACTAATCATCATTCCATACCTGTTATTATTTTAGAAATATAGATCTAAGGGGTAATTTTTTGCGCACAAGCAAATTGCTGGTGATGAATTTGTGTGAGTAAGCCATCTTCAAATAATTCAAGATCAAAATTATATTATTCAAAAAAACATTTTTTCTGTCGATCCATTTATAGAGCATGTGAGCAAGGTTCCTGTACTAAAGAGTATAATAGTATATTATCAAGGTTGCTATGTTATAAAATATGTGAGCAGTTTCTGGGATATCTAAGCCTAATATGTAACATATAGAGCATGTAGATTATGTAACCAGGGTCACGGAAATACCGAATGTACACCATAAAATAGAATTTAGATTAGTCAACTCGTCAAACATCACCGTTGTGTGAGCTTCAGTCTAATCATTATTATTATTAGCACCGCGTCTTACTACCCGTTCGGGTTGTACGCACTTACGCTAATGTGTAATGGTAGGGTGATTGTGAGATGAAATGGAGGACCTACAGTTTAACGTGGAATCCAAACCACGTTGAAGGCCTGGCATTCCCCACATTCACAATATGTCTTGTCAGAGGTGAAGGAGGGGTTTGGTAATCAGATAAATCTGTGCCGGTACCGGGGATTGAACCCCGGCCACCAGCATAGAAATCTGACACCTTACCCCTTAGACCGCCAGGTCACCTTCAGTCTAATTAAAACCCATTTTACTCTACCAGTATAAAATCTCCCAGGGCTACTTAGAGCCATTTTATGCATGCGACATTTATTAGGGGGAATAAAAACATGTTATTGGTGTTGCCAATGTGTTGCGGTAGAAGAGGGATACGTGCGTGATGTGTGCTGCTAATCGGTTGGACTTAAGAAATAGACGAAAAACAAGGGATGTCCAGCTCATTAACAGTGCAGGATACGTAGATAGTGCATTTCGTAAGCTACATAAAAATGATAAAGAATACAGCTTCAACACAATCATACGACTCCACTTACCGAAACCCCTCAAACAACTGGTCAACAAGAAAGGAGGTTGGCTTCACTTATTCCTAGAGAACGGACGACACACCACCCGCGCGGTCTCATAAAAGGAACAATTAAACGCCATGTGTATGTAGAAACCGGACGAGTTTCTACCGCATGCGAGTCCTAGGACACGACGACACGTTCTTGAGATCGCGATGACATCTCATTCGGACGACAGAGCATAAAGGGATCCATTTGTTCCCATTGATTTTTGAAAACGGGCGAGTTTTTGCCGATGGTTGTCGGATGACTGGAACCTCATGGCCCTTAGATGTTAACGTAAATCAGGTGATTCATATTATTAAAAAACGATCTCAACTTTAACAGTGTTTACCAAATTAAGTTTAGTAATATTTCTTATTAATACAAGTTTTGAGTGCACAAAAAAAATGTTATTCTGAGGCTGCAGAGAGGGTCGTAATATATATTCAAGTATTTTATTCTGTACCCAATCTGTGATCATAAAGCATTTGTGATGTATATAATGTACCCTCCCTAAGGGTTTAGAGAAGGTAGCACACACATAAAGAAATTATTATTAGCACCGCGTCTTACTACCCGTTCGGGTTATACGCACTTACGCTAATGTGTAATGGTAGGGTGATTGTGAGATGAAATGGAGGACCTACAGTTTAACGTGGAATCTGAACCACGGTGGAGGCCTGGCATTCTCCACATTCACAAGATGTCTTGTCAGAGGTGAAGGAAGGGTTTGGTAATCAGATAAATCTTTGCCGGGACCGAGGATTGAACCCCGGCCACCAACACAGAAGTCTGACACCTTACCCCTAGACCGCCAGGTCACCTCTTCTGTAATAAATATAATGTGATTGTAGCGTGTAGTATCACAACAAGTAGATAAAGAACTACATAATAACCTGAAAACAAAACGTCCAGTGTAATGAGCCCTGAGAGTACAAGCAAATGAGCCAATAGGGGTTAACTAAAGCAAATTACATTTTGGGATCTATATCCAGGATACTGAGGGCAAAGCCAATAATAAGAAGTAAAATACAGGATCCCACAATAACACAATACTAGATACTTAGCCAGGACCAAGAGAGCTATGTGGGTCATGAAAACACATCAAGCACTCCCCACTAGTGATTCAAGGCTTTCCCTTCTTGGCTATTTAAACAACATTGCTTAGCGAACAATCTAACGTTAATTAGCCATATAGCCATAGTGGTGGCTGTAAATATAAACATAACTCTAACATAACTATAACTCATGCCGATATGCCGCTTATAATAATAAACAACACAAGTAGTAAATATCGGTATGAAACTATATCTGCTCATTGAACTATCATGCCCCAGTTGACTCTTGTGACAAATCTTGTAATATCAGCCTAAATAGTTCAATACTTATATATATACATCAGTTTACCAGGGGATTGACTTAGAAAGAAACGAGCACTTCATGACTCCCAAATAAGTTGAGCCGGTGCAACAGCGCAGGTCAGAGCGATCATCAAGAGGGATAGGCGCATGCGCAGTGAGAGCAGAGAGAAAGCGGCAATACGAAACGAGTGAAGCCCCAAACATTACAATTTCTAAAAATGTTTGATTACTGCAGTTGAACGAAATTAAGCCTAGAGGCGATGACATCGAAACATACTCACATAGACAATTAGGTCAAGGGAGACCAATCAGTAGGGTAGTTCATGAAACATACAGTAGCCCCATGGCTTCTTTGGTGCTGAGTGACAGCTCACAGCTAACAGCTGACGGCTTTTAAAAATTACCAGACCAAATTATGTATCCCTACGCAGAACCATAGGATCCGCAAAAAACATGTGTTTGGCAGCTGTCACTTCTGATAGTCAAAATTTAGGTATATACCTAAATGTTGACTGTCAGAAGTCAACTGTGAACTGTCAGTCAGCACCAAAGAATCCACGGGGCTACTGTAGATGATTTCTTGAGCGGTGAAAAAGTCACATGATTGTATGAGCTAATAACCATTGGCTTGGCACAATAATATTGCACGTTAAAATAGCAGATTGCCATTTTGGACAAACACGTCTTAATTAATGTGTATTATATATATATACTTCACACTTTGTTTTCTAACTATTTGTAATCTTGAGGGGGGGAATATGGTCTGACTACCAACCCCTGACCCCCTCCTCTGGTTATGTCAATATAAAAAACTAGAACTAAATCATATAAGACATTGGTTCAAAAAACTCAAGAAGTGAATGGCATGTAGAAGATTCCACATCTTCCCAGGTCCTAATGAACTCTAAAAAGAGTTAATTAGTGGCTTGTGTTCCCCCTGCTCAGAGTTGTTATCAATGCCTGTCTTTCAGACCCACTCAATTTGTCGCTGTTTTTAGGGACTGATAAGTCTTGAAGCTCTGGCAGGTTTTGTACAGTTGTTGATTAGTACATTGTACATGGCCATGGTTCCCTCTCTGGAGCTATCGTCTTGTAGATGTGTACTTCTTTAGTTAATTAATTACAGTTTATATCCACCCCTCGTTGGATATTCAAGGAAAAACTTTGAGATAAAACAAAAATGTGTGATACTTTAGAGAATTTGTTTTAAACAAAGATTTTTCCCAAAGCAAAATTAGTAATCCATTATGCATGGATGTGGTTAGTTTTAAAACTTTTACAATTCTTTGTTTTGTCATGTGAATATTATTAATACGTTTTAATTTTTTATATAGGTTATCTGCAATCGGTAAAAGTGTTAAGTATTAAATAACTGGAATCTTTTTTATAAGTAAATAATTTACAAATAAATACCAGTGTAATCTCAGATAAGTTTATCAATTTTGATTAAGCATTGATACAAGTAAACCATTAGGCTTGAAAATAATATCTTAATCTTAGTTTGGTTTATATAAAGTAGTTGGCTTTTTAAAAATATATGTAAACTAGCACAGTTTATATATTTAAATGAAATCCACTTACTTTATTTTAAATGTGTGGTATGATTTGAGAATATTTATTTAAGCACTAAATAAAATTGTTAACTTATAAATTATTATTTGTTATATTAACTATTTATTATATTTAAGCCAATAAGTATCTATAAACATTTAAATGTTGTATATAATTCCATCGCGATATCATAAATAACTCGTGAAATACACTAAGCAAGCTAAATTAGTGAAGATTTGGGGACTTCTTTTTAATTGCTTTAAAATTTAACTGGCTATGAATATCGACAATAACAATAAAAATAGACTCGTATATTCTTGCCGGGGAAAAAACTGACATTATTTGTACTCCTTGAATACTTAACCTTTTTCTTTATCTTTGCTAGTAGACCAAACAATATTCAATCAGGAGATAATGATGTACACAACAGTTTATTTAGTGAGAATAAATACAGCTCTGTTATATTATAAAGTTAATTTAAAAATAATACCTGCAGGGTAGCTATGCTTATGAGATTAATTTTATAGAAAAAATGTCTTATACTTTTTCGTTCTATTAAATAGTTCCTTATATTTTTGAATAGTCGGTGAGCGAGTATTTGAATAATTCTGATGATTCTCTTAACTTGACATGATATACGTGATTATATATATTTGTCATGTTCTGTATATATTATAGATATAGTACGGATCTGAGTATATCTTAATTTTTAAAACCAGACTACAGTAATTATCTACAACATGGATTCTTTATTATATAACATATAGTAGTAATTAAGGAATGTGCTACGCTTAGTATTTCCTTGATTATATAAAATCATATATACATGTATAACTAAACCTGAACATTAAGATAAGGAATTTGAAGCAGACAAACTTTATCAAAAACTACACAAAATGGTCAGACTTAGTTAAATGTACCTATGATTTAATTTTCTCTTAATGTAGGCACTAAATGATACAAGGTAAAATGGGTTAAAGTCACATTACATACACTTTTAATGCCAAAAACTTTGTATCCTAAACCACATTAAGGCCCCAACAAATAGCCTACTTATTTTAAAATGTAATTTAAATATTAAAGTTACCTCTTTTAATCATAATTTAAAGTACAATAGAACGGTATCATGGTTGCTAAGCCAATGGCAAATTTTAATTAAAATTGGACTTTCACTTCTTTTTTTTTCCTCTAAACAATTTGTATGATAATATATTTTAAATTTTGAAAATTTTTATCCAGTAAATAGAAAATTGGGTTTCATTGAAATAGTTCAAAGATTCATCAAACTCGCGGCACATCAATACTAGCTCAATTCTATGTGTGCGCCTCTAATAATTTAATAACTATATTTAATTTGATTATTTCCGAGTTTTTTTGTATAAACTAATCTATAGTACAGAATTATTCACTTCGCACTGAACACTTAGTATGTGCTCGTAGGCTAAACCTCAATATAACATATCTCCATGAAAATGAGTCTGCATGTACACTCAATTCTACCTTCCATTTGTTTAACGTATTGCATTTCTTACTGTCAGATATGTCATATCCATCTAGTTTACTTTAAACCGCTTTGTGGAATAAAATGTTGCCCGGACTGTACACTTTGGAGGTTGTCTAAGCGTCATACTCGTAATGAGATACCGTAAAAGTGGGTTACTTTGGCCCTGGGTGCTACTTTGCCCCAAAACAAAAAATATATTTAAACCTCTCTACTACAAGCTGATAGCATCAGATTCGCTAAGTAAATGGCGTTTCCGTTAGGTTGCAGCACTAGTCAAGCAAAGGCATAATCGAAATAGTTATAACTTTCACCACTAGGCTGCAGTAATGGTTTTTCCATAACCTTGTTGAACACAAGTGTTTCGTTCGCTTCAAACCTCCGTTCGTGCAAGACTCCCATTACATGTTTTAGTTTGGGTAAGTACGCCATTTCAATACCGATATCATCCTAATGTATAATGTATCAGGGTTATGGTAAACTTTGGTATGTTTGGTTGTAATTGTAGATTTAAAAATGTGTGCTGGTATCTCCTAAGAATCGGGAGCTTTGTCCCATTAAAAAAAGTTGGCCAAAGTAGCCCTTAAAGTAGTAAACTGAAACAAAAATTTACTAAATACTCCAAAAAGTGGCATTAACGCCTTTTAAACATGGTGGTAGATATTATATGAGTTACCAACACTATATTTTTATTCCAGGTCCTAAAATATGCCGTCAACATACAAGAGGACACCTGGGAGCAGGAAGTATCTAGATTACATCGTAGATAAACTTAATGATTTCTTAGAAGCTATAAGATCAGGTGAAATGAGCCAACGAAAGGCTGAGGCCCATTTTCAGATCTGCCGAAGCACCATAAAAAATAAGTTAAAAAATCGGCATACTTCCTCTCCTGGACATCCTAATGTTTTTATTGATGAAGAAGAACGTGCTTTTAAAAGCCCCGTCGATAAACTTAGTGAATTTGGTTTTCCAATAAATGAGCTTGATTTAAGTTGCATTGCTAAAGCTTATCTCAGTAGGTAAGGAAAAATAGTTAAACAGTTTCAAAATAATTTGCCAGGACGCAACTGGGCAAAGACATTCTTAGCAAGACGTTCTCTACTAACAAAGAGGTTTTCTTCCAATATCAAAAGGCCCGCAGTGACTGAGGAGACAATAACTGAGTTTGTTAGTAATCTTGAAGAAGTTTTGACGGATGTACCACCCAACAATATATACAACTATGACGAAACAAATATGACAGATGATGCTGGACGGAAAAAAATCATTTGACGCAGAGGTTGTAAGTATCCGGAGCGGGTGGTGAGCTCGACCAAATCCAGTACAACAGTTATGTTCTCTGCTAATACTGCTGGAGAGTCACTACCACCTTATGTAATTTATAAGGCAGAACACTTATGGAACACATGGACCGAAGGTGGGCCTGAAGGAGCCAGATATAACAGGACCCGTCATGGTTGGATTGACCTACCAACATTTGAAGAGTGGTTCACATCGCACCTTCTTCCAGAACTACAGAAAAGAGAGGGGAAAAAGGTAGGTAATCGGAGACAATCTGAGCTCCCACTTAGCATTAATGTCCTAAGACTGTGTCAGGAAAACAACATATGTTTGTTTGTTTGTTTTATTGACCCCTAATTCAATCCACTTATCACAGCCCTTAGACGTGGCGTATTTTCGCCCATTGAAAATTAAATGGAGCAATGGAGCAATGGAAAGAAACTGATAGTGGTAAACACGTTGCGACTCTGCCAAAAGACTTATTTCCTAGACTTTTCAAGAAGACTTTGGATTCACTGGAAGAACACACTTCTTTCAACATAATATCTGGATTCAGAAAATCTGGGATCTACCCACTTAAGAAAGAGGAGATATTAAAACGCCTTTCATCCCAAAACACAGCAATTTACTTAGAACTTGTTGGAGAATCATTTTTGTCTCACTTAGAAAAGAAAATGTGTGAAGTTGTTAAACCCCGAAGTAGTAGAAAAAAGAAACTAAATATACCGGCTGGTCAAAGCATCACAGAACAAGATTTGATACAACCACAAGAAGAGGAAACCTTGAAAACAAAAACAAAACAAAAACAAAAAGGGCAGAAGAGGCAGAAAAAATATCAGGACTTACCATCATCTGATGAAGATTCTGATGGTTAAAGTGTTGTTTCGTCCGGGCACAGTGATTTGGTGTTCAGTTCAGATGAGGAGGTCTATAAGTGACAACCTACGAACAATTCCTGAGTCAACACCGGGAACTTCTGGTATCAGAAACAATGTTAAAACTGTCAACAATTCTGGAAACCCCCAACCTCTAAAGGATACTTTAGAAGAAGGAAACTTTGTAGTGGTTGCTTGGGAGGGAAAACAATTTCCTGGCCTGGTTATGAGTGTAGCAGAAACTGGCCCTATCGTGGATTGCATGGAGCCTACCCAAAAGTATTGGAAGTGGCCAAAAGAAAAGGACATGCTTTTTTACGAATGGTCTGACATCATACAAGTGATGAAGCCTCCAAAATTGTTGAAAAGAGGACTTTTTTCTATAAATATGGCTTAGCCAAGTATTAAAAGTTGTGTTTGAACATGTAAGAGACTGAACTTATAGATAGTAAGACTTTTAATAAGACTGATGATGTTTTATTTTCTTATCTATAACTTAAGTTTCTTTTTTCTCTAGCCTTTGCAAAAAAAAAATGTTTACCAGTGTAAACGAAGACTTAATAAAGTGTATGTGTTTGTACTGATAATATAGTACTTTTTTCATCCAAACCAGCGTGTTACATTGCTCCAGCCATGTTTAAATGTGTTTTAAGATAAGAATATATGAAGTGGGCCAAAGCTACCCTTACCTACGTTCTACTTTATCCCAAATTAAAAAACCATAAATCTGGTAAAATTTAACAGAAAACATTGATTATTATAAGACAGTCTTTTAAAGAAAGGATTGAACTATCTAAGAATTACCATACAAACTCTATATCTATTATTTGTTATTTTACAGCACAATATTAAGCAAACAGTGTTACAAAAGTGGGTCAAAGTAACACACTTTTACGGTAATGTGATAACAGTGGTTATGAATGTGTGGAGCCAGTGGAAATATTAAACCTATGGTAATCCTATTTAACCAGTCCATGATGACCATAGGAACAGTTCCTCTTTCGGGAAAAATACCCATGGTACCACCCGGGAATTGAACCCGGGACCACCCGATAAGTAGCCAGGGGCGTTTACAACTTGACTGAGAGGCCACGTGAAATATAAGATATGTGGAATTTTCGAGGAGCGTGGGTGTTGAGCACTTCCAGCAACTTCTAGGAGACATTCCTACCTGCATGGGGCAAGGTATGACTTACATAATCCAATCCAAATGTGACTTTCCAATCACGAGTTAATTAAAAAGATAGGTGTTCAGTCGCGAGTGAATCCCCGTGTATGGTCTCCTGTTTCGCTTAGTGACGCATAGTCACATATAACAACACACTACCAAAATAATTGCTTTGCATAATTTTTCATATTTGATAAGGTGGATATAATAGTACTCCGCTAGGATAGCTAAATCATATTTTAGTGAAATAATTGAAAACTTGGGTGAGATATACTTGTTATAATATTCGTGGCTATGTAGGAATAACTGAAAACTTGGGTGAGTTATACTTGTTATAATATTCGTGGTTATGTAGGAATAACTGAAAACTTGGGTGAGTTATACTTGTTATAATATTCGTGGCTATGTAGGAATAACTGAAAACTTGGGTGAGTTATACTTGTTATAATATTCGTGGTTATGTAGGAATAATTTAAAATGGAATTACCGTACCATNTGTTATAATATTCGTGGCTATGTAGGAATAACTGAAAACTTGGGTGAGTTATACTTGTTATAATATTCGTGGTTATGTAGGAATAATTTAAAATGGAATTACCGTACCATTTGTTATTTATTTTTGGCTTAGTTTTACTTGTAAGAAATAAGAACTTTAAGTAGGTTTATATTTGGTTTTTCGAAATAAAGTATAGTTATTTCATATGCATTTGGAACAAAGCCTCAAGCATGTGAATAAAAATGTGTTTCAAATTATCTCAAACATTTGTGATCTCCCATATTTTGTTAACATAAATGTCCAAACTCTGCACATGAAGCACTAACATATATATATATAAGTTTTTTATGGCCCTTAAATTACATAAGGATTTTCTGGGGAGAGGGTGTACAGTATCTGCTTAGGTTTTCTTACGACGGGGTTGGGGTCAGAATCCCTTTTACATAAGGATTTTTACCAATGTTTGTGCTGGGACAAATCTAAAAAAAAAAATCGTTAGAAAACACTGAAATATTTAACTTTCATTTATTTAACCACTAATTTTCGCTGTTTTATGGGCATTATTGTAATAAAGACTTTATATTTTGAACAAAGATAGCGAATTGTAATACAAATAACGACTGACTTTTCATTCTAATAATGATTAAATTTTCACAAATTTTATATCACTCTTTTTGCTACCAATACTTATGTCTAAAAATAACAAACTATTAATATAATATAATTTACCAAGTCATAAAAGAATACGTAAGATAGAGTGAGATAGGAACGTAAAATCTTAGGATTCCCTACATGGAAGGAGGTGGGGTTGAAAATCATATAAAAAATCCTAACCTAATTTAAGGATAGCCCTAAACCTATTATTTATAATTTCAAAGGTTTTATATATATATATATATATATATATATATATAAGACTGGGTCAAATCTGACTTCTTTTATTCAAATACCATACAAACACCATAAAACTACTTGGACACCAACACCTTTACCAGATGAGCTCAATATCAAGTTATTCCTAGTAATAATAGTAATAGTACAGCACAGCTAACGGCCAAGGGCAGTTAAACTGACCACACTTGAGAAGTAGTCAAATAAGCTCCCATCTTGCAGCATCCCAATTTATGACCGGCCATTGTTTCGTGGCGAAACAGCTTCTCTTACACTCTACATGACTGACTCCCCATAGGTCATTACAGGAGTGGAGTGATGCGCGCCAACTATTGTTGTTTCACCAGCCGCCTTGTGCTTGAATAATTCTGGAGAAACCTGAGCTAGCGAAATGAGCACGTGGAATCGTGACTATTTACTTATAACGAAACAAAAACATTGTTCCGAACGAGTCACTGCAACATTGGTACATGGGATGGACGTGGACCGGCTACACGGATCCGGACCGCATTCTTCCGGTGGAGTGATCCATGTTTTTAAACGCAAGTGGCTATACGGATCCATACCGCATTCTTCCGGTGGAGTGCTATCCATGTTTTTAAACGCAAGTGGCTACACGGATCCATACCGCATTCTTCCGGTGGAGTGCTATCCATGTTTTTAAACGCAAGTGGCTACACGGATCCATACCGCATTCTTCCGGTGGAGTGCTATCCATGTTTTTAAACGCAAGTGGCTACACGGATCCATACCGCATTCTTCCGGTGGAGTGCTATCCATGTTTTTAAACGCAAGTGGCTACACGGATCCATACCACATTCTTCCGGTGGAGTGCTATCCATGTTTTTAAACGCAAGTGGCTACACGAATCTTCACCGCACCGCACCGCACCGCACCGCACCAGCGCGGACGAATCGTCGAGAGAGCATTGCTCGGCACTTTTGCTAAATGTTCGGTATCTTCCGAACTTTGTTATCTGGTAAAACTGGGTAGGCCTATTTCTTTCACAGCCGTGTCACGTGGGACGCTGTAGTCATTGCTTCCAAGATGAACAATATTATATACAACTTATTGGGAAACAAACATTCTTCTTCTTAATTATTGGCTAAACTTAAAACTTTATTCTTCGTGGTTAATAGCTAACTTAATTTTATGAAAATAGGTGAAAACCTATGCAAGTAAAAATAATAGTACAAACTTATTTTGTAATAGAGCTAGGTCTATAAATAATATAAAAATGGTTAGAAAATGTGGTGCTAGTCGGGTCGGCTCTGTGTGGCCATAGCGTTATATCGGGCGTCTCGGAGATAGTAGCAACTGATACTGACCAACAGCCACCAGCCCTATCACTACATATACTAGGCTCTGTCTCAGCTCAGGTACCTCAAGCGTTTGTCTCAAAGTGCCAACGAAAGGTAGAAAGTTTTTGGTGATAATAATTTAAATAATGTTTCAATTGATATGTTTGGTTTAATTTTATAGGGAGGGTAATTCCAACAGGTATTTCATATTTTCCAAGGCCAACGTGAAAAAATAACAATACTTTTTATCTGAATCTTTTTTTAGCACCACGTCTTACCACCCGTACGGATTATAGGCTTATGTAGGCCTACTAATTACACCAACACTTTTATGGATATGGATGGCTATATTTAAAGGAATTATACTTGCATTTTCGTGGAGGGAAAGTGAAAAACCACGAGCAGTACACCCGACCCATATTCGAACCTCGTTCATCTCGTGATCGACCTTCTAGTCTATTGCGAGAGTAGCACCTTAGCCAATGAGGTCATTGAAGTGGGTAGCTCCAAGTTTAAAATAAACATTATTTTTTTCAATGGCTTTCAGATATTCTTCTGATTATTAATGACGTGATCAGGATATTCCTAGGGGAGAATGTGAAATATATTAACGACATAAAACAATTCTTGCTTAAGGCCCGTTGACACGGTGATAGTGGACTAATGCAAGTTTAGTGGTATTAGCTTACTAACATGTTAGTTGTGTTGACACGGTGTTAGTGGACT
>CABEEJ010010230.1:0-15020 GCA_901482245.1 Timema douglasi
CATTCAAAACCCCAGCACGCACATTGAACAACTTACACAAACCAGCGAGTATTAACATGGCCCCATACACGCCAGCAGCTTTGCCATTCCTTAGCATTTTCATAGCTCTTAACACCTCAACCTCGTTAATTCTTTCACTCATCATAATATTTTACCTATTGTATGCGTCTATCTCTATACTTTCGTTATACAATTGCTCAAAATACTTCCTCCATCGATATATTATACCGTTTTCATACCTTAACATCTCATCACATTCATTCTGAATGCCACAGGTCTTACTTTGAGCTCCTTGATTCATTTTCAATTTATTTAATTGGTGGGCATAACAATAAAAATAATTGGCATTTTTATATTTCTAATTTTAACATTTACATATCCTTCACGTCTGCAAATAAAAGCGGCTTCATAACATATCTGCGGATCACTTTGTTGACTGCATGTTTCGTTAACTCTCCATGGCAGAGTCCACAGGACATAGTAAATGATAATGGCAGTGACTTCGGTGTGTCATGACAACCACCCTATGATGAATGCAGAGCTCGGGTTACAGAGTGACAGCAAGCACATTTTATCATAATTCTACCAGCTTGTTGTCTCACATTGAAGTGATTATGGTTTTTACTGATCTCATAAATAAAATAGAGAGATTGCGTAGAGGATTTAAAAAAATTCTTTTGTGGTTTTAATTAGAGGTACACTGATTCATTAAAACCGATACCGGCCACCGATTGTTTAAAATAATTGTTCATACTACGATTATTTACACCGATATGTCCTGATTATTGATTATTTATTAATAATTTTTGGGAAATATGCTTAAGAGAATAATAACAGATAATGTAATTAATACAAAAAGATTTTATTCAAAAATCAACAGTTAAAGCTTTGATTAATATTTTCATAACCAGCGAAAGTTTGGACCGGATTGTTAGTTTTATTAACGGTATGAATTCATATTACTTTATCCAGTTATGTAATATTTGCATAGCCCACAACCCAGATTCAGTGTGTATATGTTTGTTTTTTTGTGTGTTTTTTTCTATTTTGATCACTAAACTCCTACCTAGAAAATGGTGCTTTAAACTTTACCTAAAAGAGACGATTGATTGGCATAGTAATCGCTAATGATGATGAATTACCTATGCACCAATAATTGCCAGATAACCATTCATTGCTACACCCCTAGTTTTAATTATGTAATGAAAAAGTATGGGAAAATTTGTATGAATTTCAAAATAGGGTGTTTTTTGCTTGGGAGGGCGGCGAGGGAGGGGGGACCCAAGGTTGCACCCCGAAGCCCTCCCTCACAAACTGCAACTACAGTAGAGTCTTGGAAACTCAACCGAATGTGGACTGAGATGATGTCGAGTCATTAAAATGTTGAGTTTTACGAATGAACTTGCATAAGATGCATGTTTACTATTTCATGTTTACTTAACAAGGATGAATCACAGTACAGTTGTGAATATTATAGGTACAGTTGTACTGTACTGTAGTATTGTACGGTACAGTAACACTAATATACAGAAATGCAATACAGTTCTGTACATATAATATAATTTGAATAACACGTTACTGAATTGGAAAACTAACAAACACGACACTTGTAAAAATACCACAGCAATTGTTCCACTCGAGCTACACAAACAATCTGAGAGGTTATACAGTTGAATGGTAGGGTGATTGTGAGATGACATGGAGGACCTACAGTTTAACGTGGGATCCAAACCACGGCGGAGGACTGGCATTCCCTGCATTCACAAGATGTCTTGTCAGAGGTGAAGGAAGGGTTTGTATAAAATATGAACTTTACAATAAATGTGCAACCATGGGTATTTACTAGTTAACATTTTGTTTGTAATTATTTACACCCAATTTACCATGAAATTTATCAATCTTTCCTAGGCGGATTAAATTATAGTCCTATCTTATAACTACACCATAGCGGAAAAGTGCAAGGTAAGTTTGTTTTCGCACAAGGTAAATGGATTGTAAATTTAGGCCTACATACATTTTGTGGTATGAACCTAAGTTAATGAATAACGAATCTGCTTGCTTTGTTTAGCTGTTTGATATTAAGATTTATTTTACTAATATTTTTTTTCATTAAGTTGCTTCTTTTAAGCTGACCTGTTGGTCTAGGGGTAATGTGTCAGCCTTCTGTGCTGTGGGTCCTGGGTTCAATCCTCGGTCCCAGCACAGATTTATCTGATAGCCAAACCCTTCCTTCACCTCTGACAAGATGTGTATTAATCACAACTTGTGAATGTGTGGCAAGCCAGCAAGGCTATTATGACCATTCAGCGCAAAGTTATTTGCTACCGCTAGTTAGCTTCACCTTCGAGGAAAAGATAGTATTTGGGTTATTTGACCACCACACTTTTGTCCGCCAGTTTTAGCTTCGACTTTGCTTCTAGCGTCAGGGCACAAGATAAAATCAGTTTGTGTCAGCAGTTGGCAACACTTTTACAAAGAATATTACCTTTTAAGAAGTTAGAGGCTAGAAATTAGGTACATTTATTTTAAGAATGCTTGTATTGATGACTGAACATTATTTGTGTGTTTTATTATTTTCCCAAACAGCTGATCACAAGTCACATTATTTGTAAGAAACATTTAACCGACCTCAATTTAATAAATCGTTTCCATCATTTTGTTTGCTTATGGTTTGGAATGAAAAAAATACTAGGTCTACATTTACATTATTCAATACACACAACATATTTTGGTCAAACAATCTCAATATGAAATACGCATTCAGATAGTAATGTCACATGGGAAATGGATCAGTATGAGAAGTTGACCAATAAACAAACAATATTTTTTGTAATATGTATGCTTTACCACCCAATGCTTTATTCTTCATATATTTGTGTTGATACTGGAACAAGTGTATAATGTTGTGTTGTGTGAAGATGTTAAAAACTAAAACTAGTTATTTAAAGTTGATGAAAGCGTTTTCAAGAACTCCCAAAAATAGTGTCCACACTGGATATTTTTGATAACTTAATGTCAAAACAATGGACATTTATACCCAGTCGGCCTACTAAGTTAATAATAAGGTGAACGAAAGGGTGGTTTGGATGGTTAATAAAAAAAATGCATATTTTTTTTAAAGATAATTTTTGGGAGTTTAGTTAAGTGATTAAGAATATAAAGATATTAGATTTATTTATAATGAATTAAATTACAAAACCTAGCATGTATAACCTTGTAACGTAAACCAAAGGACAAGTAAAATGTCTGCGCAGCTTAGCGTCATTCTACTAGTAAAATATTTGTGCTCGCAAGGATTTTGCTTTTGCAAAGTGGTTGGTCATAATAACTTTTGATGCAAAGTCTAGCATTTCTCTGCTAACGGTCACAAATTTGGTTTGCGTTGTGGTCGTGGCCTGCAGGCCTCCACCGTGGCTCGAATCCCATGTTAAGCTGTAGGTCCTCCATTTCATCTCACAATAGCATAATTGCATACAGCCCAAATGGGTAGTAATATGCGGTGAGGATAGTAATAATAATAGTAATAATAATAATAATATTTCTTTTGAATTTAAAATATTTATAATTATCCTGTAACCTGGTTAAGTGTAAAACGAGGTGTTACACTTAACTGTGCTGGATTAAATAAAATAAATTAAGTTCTCACTGAATTTTTAGCTTGAAACATTAAAATATACTTCCTCTTTTTTTTTTCTTGCATAAAGTTAAGGTGGGTATATAAGAAAGGCGAGAAAAATCATTGTTCTTGCAGTTTTTATATCAAAACTTTTTTTAGTCGAAATAAATCAAACATTGCTTCACTACAAACATAAAGTTTAATTTTCTTTGCATGGTAATTTCAACGGTTTTTTATTATCTTTCAAGGGTGTACTAGAATTTAATGACATCTTATTATCTCCATTTAAAAAGTTTGTCATCTATTGCCGCTATGCTCATGACAGATACTCAATCAGTATTGATATTGTGATGCTAAGAAAATTAAACTCTTATGTTTGTAGTGAGCAATATTTTATTTATTTTGTTCAAAAGAATTATTTTCTCTAAAATCTGCAAGAATCATGATCTTTTCTCACGTCTTCTACACTCCCACTTTAAGGTACAGACAGTAGTATAGAAGTATTTCAGTGAAAAGGGCCTTTTAACTATGTCTCGCAGCCTATGATCCACAAGTTTGTTACTTCTGTAGAGTAACTCATAATATTAAGCTGGATTACCACTATAAGAATCATTAACATGGTTTAACATTTATTAGTATTAATCTGCATTTGAAGGCTTTACAACAGCAAATGTTGAGTGTAATGAGGTTGGTTATCCCTAAATGAATTCCCACACTCACTTCATAAAAATGTGGGCCCATTTTCTCCAAATTATACCGTCTTCATCTTTACTTCATTGGCTTAATTAAAACTTGTGTAACCCAGACATGTAGTTAAACACAGTGGAAATAAAATTGATAGGAATGCCAGGTCTCCACTGTGGTTCGGATTCCACGTTAAACTGTAGGTCCTTCATTTCATCTCACAATCACCCTACCATTACACATTAGCGTAAGTGCGTATAACCCGAACGGGTATTAAGACGCGGTGCTAATAATAATAATAATAATAAAATTGATAATTCATAGGGGATCTGAATTCCTTTTATCTAACTGAAAACTTATTATTTCCCATCTAATAACATTTACCAAGATATTTAAAAAATACTCTTTAGTTTAGCATGTAACATTGAGTTACAAAAGGAACCGCCCCTATGTTAACCCTCACACATAACTCTATTTGATTCATACTACCCACTCCAAATAGTATCTAGACTTCCTACATTAATACTCCTCTCTATTGTAGTTCTCATAGTTTCGTTCTATATCATTAACAATTCTGAACAATATAAAATAATAATATAAACCAAAAATAAACTATATACAAAATAAAACTGTTTATGTACTTACTGATTGTATCTTCTGGATAGCGCAACCACCAAGACGGGCCAACACACATGGAATCTTAGTTGGGGGAGTGGACCGAGCGAGCTATGATGTTCCAACAGCTGACGTCCACACCAACTTGATCAACGATACACTAAAGTGGGCTGGACAGGCTTTGTCTTGACTAGAGGAAAACTGCTTACCTGCCCTCTGATGGGAGAGATGTGAATTACATCCGCAACATCAGGAGATTGAAAAAATATTGTTTGGAAGTCAGATGGAACTCTGACAACAAGTGGTCTATGTGATCGAAAACTTCTAGAAGGCCGAATTGACGTCACCGACCGAGTGTTCTGTTCTCCCACCTTGCGTCCCTAGCAATGAAACCCTATAAAGAGTGATGTTTGTGTATACTAAAATGACTATTCAATTTCAACACTTCAAGGAGGAGTGCTTTACTGGACTTGGACAATGTCAGGATAAACATTCATGCATTATATTCTATGGACATAATCTATGGCGGTTTATATTTTGGACTTTAATTTAAATTTAACTTTTAGTGTTAGCAAGATTAGGCGTCATAGTTTTTCTATTCTCAAATGTGTTTTTTTTAATTACTTGAACATATATTTTGATATGAAACTCTATCTTCTGTCGTCACTTGGGCGCTAGGGTCTGTCACGATACTTAGACTTTTTAGATAAATACAATTATTAATTGATTTTGTGTTGGATGTGTTAAATGTATATTGTTTTTATATTGTGGTTACCAATAATTGTATTTGTATTTTTAGGGTAGTGTTTTTTTTGTATATTGCGTTTTGAAGTATTGATTAAATTAACGTAACTTTCTCTGATCAATAAAATTAATATATTATGAGACAAATTGACATTAATATATTTTCAAAAAATTTTTGCTATGCTTTGCTTCAAGTAATGTATATTATTTATTATTAACAAGTAGAGAGGCCCTAATGACCTCAATGTGTCGATGGGCCTTTAAACCCAAATAATAATAATAATAATAAGTAGAGTTCTTGTTGACGATTCCAATTTTTGTGTCTAGATTCGATAGTCCCGCGGGAGTTTGATCAAAGTCTGTTAGCCAAACTCTTGTGTTATTTAAAATGTCTGAGAGATATTTAATATTTATATCAACCTTTTTGAAGTCTGCATTCACTAGAGGGAATCAGACACTTTGGTAACATTTTAAAGATGCCCATAAGGCTCTTATTTTGTCATTATATAATTCCCTGATGGATATTATTTGCAATAATTGTTTGTACTATAATCATCATTATGGGTTGTACTGTCTCTTCAAGACTGACCCATTTGGTTGTAGGATAGGTTATATGTTTTGTATAATCCCCTCAATTTAACTGCGCAAAAAAATAATATATGAAGTTATTATTTAATTTTGGTTTTCAACATACCTCAGTTTGTTTTTTGAGACCATGTAAATTATTCTGCTCTGTTGTTATTACTTTGAATAAACCATTCATATTGTTATTTTTTAAATCTTGCTAAATGTTTTACCTTTTTGTATGTTCCTTAGATTACTCCGACTCCCTTTTATATTATTTGTGTTGTAAGTAAAGGCAGTAGTGTGGGTGTAACAAGCAAAGTCAAATTTTAATACAAAATAATGACAATGACAGGTTGGCAACAAAAATGACAAAACATCTTGATGAACGATTACATAATAGTTTTTTGTTTTGAGTTAACTAAATATTTTAACAGTATCTCATGGTCCACTTTAAATGTCTAATTATATCATATTTTTATGGAATAAATAAAGTGTCAAACAAATTGTTCCCGAGCTGTGAAATCTCCCTAAAAACAATAGAAATTTAAAAGGGTTTGACAAGTACAATTACAATACATACCGCCCCAAACAATATTAACTAAAAATTCATACTTCATAGGAGCCCATGTCAAAAAAAAAACTTTCAAATTTTTTTTTTATCTACAAAGGACACAATGTTGCTTATATCAAATTTGTACTAAATCTTTTACAAATACAAATGAAGTGATATCAAAATAGTCTTCACAATCACAAAGTCATTCCTATTTCAAAGAAAAATTTAATAACCAACCCAGCACAACAACAAATACATATATTTAATAAAATTACAATTGTGGTTTTATTTGAATTTCACACATTAAATACTTTACAAATACAAACTAATTTATATCAAGAAATCATGACAAGTATAATATCTTATGTCAGTGAAAATTAAATACCTACAATATTTTTACATCTAAGGTAAATACTACAAAAAATGTTCATTTTATTAATATACATTGTTATGAATGTGAGGAAATGTGTTGCCGAGTGATTGGCTACACTGGGATATACACGCCAGTGTGAAGGACAGTGGGTGTGTACAAAAATGTGAGTCATGAAAGTGAACTCAAAGGGTTTTCATTATAGAGTGTAAAACTAAAACTATAGCAATTTATCACGTTTGTAGTATGTGCAAAGTAGCCTCCAGGATGGTCTAGAATATAACATACATAATACTTTTTAATACAAAAAAGTATTTAATTGTAAACAGATTACAAGTAAATGAACATATTCCACATTTAAGCATGTAACACAACAAATCTTAAAATTATTTTTGGTGGAGATGATTTCTAAATACTTGGAGGCCCATTTTTTAGATTATTATATTTTGTTCATCCCATAAATTATAGTCGGTTAATTTAAATATTAATCTTATAAATTAAAATTAGGAACAAAATTAGTTTAATTTTAAAATGTCTAGCTATCCTACCTTATGATTAAGTACTATATATAACATAAAATAAATATTTCTATTACATCATAACTTTTTTTTTAAATCATAAATAATGAAATGTGAATACCCAACATGAAATATAAAATGAAGTCTTTGTTGTGTAATTTTCGTTGTTACATAACCAAATGTATTACACAGGTGCTTTGGTAAATTTTTATAAAATGTTGTTTGTTGTAAACTATGTCCAACATTAAAACATATGTGGTTTCATCTGCACTCTGAGATATTTCAAAAATACAAACACTGTTTCGCCTTAGGTATTGTTCCAGATTGTCTCGAGCTGTAGCATCTCCCGTTTCATGTTATCCTTATCGTGCATCCTTAGCTCGCTGGTGAAATTCATGTTCAATTCAATATAATTGAAAGGTGGATTAATAATTGATATCATCCACAGCAGTGCATTTCATGACCTACGCGATACTGGAGACGAGAAGAGAAATATTATCTTTATTTTGCAAGGTCTCCTTAGCTATACTATACTCCATTCACGGTAGGAATTACTCTCTGAAAGGTCTGTTTTCCTACCAATATCCTACCATATAATATATTTCTGGTAGGTAAAAAGGCCTTTCAGAAAACTATGGCACCATGGCAGTGAACTGAAAATAATTTTTCAATTTGATATTAGTTGAAAATAACACACAATTGTGAAGATAAAATTAGTTTTACTAATCAGACGATATTATTGAAGTTGTTGTTGCATAAAAACACTCTTAAACAAGCATTTGACACCTACACTCAAATGAATACAATTGGAGACACACATAAACCACCCTAGTTTGCCATCATGCTAAAGAAGAGCAATAACAGTATATTTTAGAGTGTGGTCTTAGTGTGCTAAATTGACTTTCCTTCCTTCTGTCTTAATCTCTAGTCTCACAATCTTAAGGTCTCACACTCCTGTGAAACTGAAATGATATGAAGAGAAAAATTCACATTACAAACATTTGATATAAAGGGACAACATGGCTTTTATTAATATTTTATTATTATAATTATAATAATAATTATTATAATTATAATAAGTGAAGTGACTGTTAAAAATAGTTTAAACTAATTCATAAAGAAAAAATGTATAAATAATACAAAATGTATGGACATTTAGAGTTTACAGCCATTTGCTAAAGCGTAGAAGCCCTTGTCAATGGCGGACTTCCATCCGTTTTGTTAAAAACTGACTCGCTCGTTAATCTTCAACGGTTTACATATGAAGAAATTCACTCCAGTTAAATCTAATATTAATCTATACTCTTTAGATAATTAGAAAAATCAAACCAAGATACCTTAATGTTGGCCTTTTAAACAACTATTATATTTACATTGC
The DNA here is from genome assembly GCA_901482245.1 of Timema douglasi. Taxonomy (NCBI): domain Eukaryota; kingdom Metazoa; phylum Arthropoda; class Insecta; order Phasmatodea; family Timematidae; genus Timema; species Timema douglasi. The sequence goes on from CABEEJ010010230.1 coordinate 9,046, forward strand.
ATCCTACTACTGGTATGAGCTACACATTTTAATTACTCTAATTGTGTCAAAATTATGAAGGTCGAATTTAGAGGAAATGTACCTGTATATTCTTGGAGAAAGAGTGGAAGATTATTGAGGGAAAAACCGTTTAATACACTCGGCTAGGATTCCAACCCGCTTACCAGCAAACCAAACCAGACAAGCCAAATATTTAGTCTTTGAGCCCACTGATGCAGGTAATAAACAAATTATTCCACTAGTATTAACCTGGGAAGTACTAACAACAAATTTTTACCTAGGCTACACATTTTAAAACCACACCAGCTTAAATAATAATTTTAACTAATATATTTTCATCTATCATTTTTCAGTGCTCCCTGATGCTGAACAACACCTGAGGAACCAAATTATTTCAACTGCTACCAGCATACTCACCAATGACAATATATGCATATAAAATGTTTTAACTATATATGGTGGTGAAGTAAAATATTTCCCTAAATTAGGGTTTTTATAGTGATTTGTTAACACTAAAAACTATTTTAAAAATCAATTATATTCTGCCATGGCTTGTGCTTGTAACTGTACCTTGTTGAACATTTTTATTTCTCAAATAAATCTTTAACTTCTTAGGATCACTTTTTTAATTTTAAAACAAGGAAAATAATGAAATTATTTACTAATAAACTAGTAAGTAAAAATAAGAAAAACTATAGCATCGCTAACTTGTCACCATTTGGCTTGGCAAAGTCAAGGTTTGTATAGTTTTATTGAGAATCCAGCCGACATCTTTTTTAGCACCACGTCTAACTATCCATTCAGGTTAAACACCTCCGAAGCTATTTGTATAGTACTAAATGACATCATACTGATGGACCCTACACTCCATGAACATAGAAAGAATTATAGAAGGGCAATGTCCATTCAATAAGCAAAATACTATAGGTCCAAAATTCACATTTAAAACCAATCGTAGTGTGGTAATGTTAAGGGCATATCAAGTCCCTTCTTCAGCAGAAGAGAGCAGAACACAACTCATATTTTGCTATCTATCTTCTAATGAAGGAGCCTCCCACCCTCTCCCCCCAAAAAACAGGATGTCTTTTAAATGTAAGCTTTGGGACCTACAATAAGTTTGGGCCTTTTCATCCTCCAAATATGTTGTGAATACAAGTTGAAACTATTGTGGTCCGGCATGTTTTTAATCTTCTCTTATTAGTTTGAGGGGTGGCCGCCAGACTGGTACAAAGGCGCCAAAATTGTTTACATATGCAACCAACTGTTTTGGTTATACATTCTTGTTCTGGCTTGTATTTTAGCCCTTAATTATGTCTTCCTAGAGACCAAGAGTTTTGAAAGGTGGTGCTAGTGCTAATAAGTGTAAGCCTAAATCATTATAAGATTGATTTTTGAAAAAATTAAATAAAGGAACTACGGTGAAGGCTACTTGTGACTTATATGGCATTGGATCATCAACAGCTTATTACATAAAAAAAAAACGAAAGCCAGAAATGTTTAAAAAGTATCGGAATAAGGGAACGTTTGCGACTTTGAACTCTGTGCTTATAAAGTGATTTAAACTCAGACGTAACGATGATGTGAGCATTCCAGTTGAAATGCTTATGGAGCAAGCCAAAATGTTTCATCATGAACTAAACATAAACTACGCCTGTGAATATATACCAGGGTGTACACAATTTTATAGTCAAACATTGTATTTTGCTACACAGTGTGTAAGCGAAGTGCTGATACTGAAGCTGTGGCAAAGTTTGTGGATGAGTGTACATAATTAATGGCAATAGAAAACTTATCTCCAAAACAAGTGTACAACACTAATTAGACAGTCCTATATTGGTGTTGCATAACACGGAAAAAATCTTGGCCCAAAATACTGAGGAGGCTCCATCTGGATGTAAAGATAGTATAGGCCCACAGTTCTTGGCCACAGTAATACATTTGGCTCATATAAGTACCAACTCATTGTATTTGTTGAGCATGTGCAGCCAAAGGCATTTAAAGGTGTGAAAATTTGTCCAATTGTATGTTGAGGTAAAAAGGATGGATAACAATGCAGCTTTTTCTTGAATGTCCAGGAAGATAAAGCTCACTAAGACTTTGTTGGCCTTGACCCTTAGCGTAAAATAATTTTGTGTTTGGATAAATTGTTAAAACCATACCAAAGCATAACTTTTATACTACTGTCCCTGTACTGTAGTCCCGCAAGAATTTTCGTTCTGATTTATCTAACCAATCCAGCCACCTATTATACACATCAGACAACCAGAAACACTTGGGTCTGGAACAGTTTTTATACACCGAAGCAGGTGAAATTTAAAAAAAAACTTGTATTTACTTGCAAGTACCCTTAAAATACCAGACATCCCCAATGGCGGCTCCAGGGGCTGTTATCGGGAAGGAGGGATTGCTTTTCATAAGGCACCTTCAAGTATAAATCTAATAATTTTGATTAATATGGATTTAAATAATAATGATTTTAAAAACAATATTGGGTGACCTGGTGGTCTAGGGGTAAGGTGTCAGATTTCTGTGCTGGCGGCCGAGGTTCAATCCTCAGTCCCGGCACAGATTTATATGATTACCAAACCATTCCTTCAACTCTGACAAGACATCTTGTGAATGTGGGGAATGCCAGGCCTCCACCGTGGTTCGGATTCCACGTTAAACTGTAGGTTCTCCATTTCATCTCACAATCGCCCTACCATTAAACATTAGCGTTAGTGCGTATAACCCGAACGGGTAGTAAGCCGCGGTGCTAACAATAAAAACAATATTAATATTGTTAGTGTATGGACATAATTTTAATCAACTTTAATGATAAAAAGAATACTTGTAAGAAAAGAAAACAATTTTTATTACAAAATTTGTAACTTCACTAAAACAAAGAGTCACTATCACGATAAAATATTAAATATATATGTATATAAGTTTAAGATACAAATGCTTGGTCATCATAATTATCAACATCATCAAATGTTTCCAGCCTGTGGCTGGGTCAGCTTAGTGAAATGCCTCATCTTCCTCGATCCCTCCACCAATCTTCCTCCTTTAATTTCTTCCATTCTTCTAATCTCTCTTTAAAGCTTTCCGTTATCTGCTCCTCCCATCTCTTTTTTAGCCTTCCCTGTGATCTTTTTCCCACATACTTCATTTCCAACATTTTCTTCGGTATCCTCTCTTTTTCCATCCTCATTACATGTCCATAACACCTCATTCTTGCTTCCTCTACTATATCATATACTCCCTGTACCCCAACTAACATGCTTCTCACAAACTTCATTCCCACGGCTTTCACTTTCCTAGTTTCTCTTATATTCATTGTTCATGTTTCTGTTACATATGTGACAATAGGTACAAAGTACGCCCTGTACAATACTGCCTTACACAACTATAGGTCAATTCACCCTGCTGTCCTCTTCTAATTAAAATCCTCCCTACTTCCACCTTTCTCCTCACTCACGCTTCCGAGATATTATACGTTTTGTAGTTTCCTCATCTCTACTCCATCCAACCTTATAGTTTTACTAGGCATTACTCTATTTCTTGTCATTACCATTACTTCACACTTTGCCATTCTAAATTTCAGTCCCCACTCTTTTACTTCCTCATTCCATTCTTGTAGTTGTTCCTTTACACCCTCTTTCTTACCATAAAATCATCAGAAAACCTCATGGCTAACTTTTTCCTTCCCGAGCTTTCCTGCCTATTTATTCATTTCCATTATCATTACAAATAGTAATGAGGACAGGGCACTTCCCTGTTTCACTCCATTTTTGGAACAACTCTGTCCTTCCACTCTACATCTTAACACAACTCCTGTTATCCTCGTACATGCTTTTCACTTTCATTACCACTCCTTTTTCCACTTCTGCCTCTTCCATCTATTTCCAAACTTTGTTTCTACCCATGCTATTATATGCCTTCTCCATATCCATAAATACCATTACCAAGTCTTTCCCATATTCATACCTTCTTTCCATCAGCTATCATATCGCAAAGATTAGGTATATTGTAGACTTGTGTTCCCTAAATCCATGCTCTTCCTCTCTCCACCTTCCTTTCTTTTTATTTCTTATTCTCTTTTCCGGAATATTCTCATATATTTTTATATAGTGGCACATCAGCATTATCCTCCTATAATTTGTACACCTCTTCCTGTCTTCTTTCTTGAAAATAGGTATTTTAATTTCTTTTTTCCAGTGTTCTGGTACCTTGCTAATGCTTCCAAACCACTCTGAGTATTCTGTATAATAGAGCAGAGCATTTTTTTTTAAATTCTTTTCCCGCTAGTGCGGAATAGTTGTGAAATGGTTTCAGAAAGATGCATACAGAATTTCAGATTAATCAATAATTATCTTCCGGTTACACTTTGGGTTCTAAATATTCGAAATTAACCAAAAATGATGTAAATCTTCACATTTTAGTGACTTTTATAGTTCCAGATTTTTTCTTCCCGCTAGCGCGGAAAAGTCGGAAGCTTGTATGAGACATACACATGCAAAAATTTAGAGCAATCAATAACTATCTTTCTGATTACCAAACCCTTCCTTCACCTCCGACAAGACATCTTGCGAATGTGGGGAATGCCAGGCCTCCACCATGGTTCGGATTCCACGTTAAACTGTAGGTCCTCCATTTCATCTTACATTCACCTTACCATTACACATTAGCGTAAGTGCGTATAACCCGAACGGGTAGTAAGACGCGGTGCTAATAATAATAATAACTATCTTCCGGTTCCACTTTGGTGTCTAAATATGCAAAATTAGGGGAAAATGTATAATGCTTAGGGGTTGAAATTTAGTAAAAAATGAAAAATATTTTCTTAAACAATAATTTTTAGAAGCATTAAACATTTATTTCACCAAAATTAAATAGTTATAAATAATAATAAACACTAAACAATAAATCTTATTACTCACTCAATACACATACTTTGTAGAAATAGGTGCGTTTCGAGTTCCAGAATAAAAGTTGCAAATACGCATTAAGTGCATTTCATTCACTTATTTCCATATTTTTTCTTCTATACTGGTTTTTGGTTTCAAATGATGGCATGACACACCTTGACTCCAATCTGGATCGGATGTATCCATCACACTTGGTCTCTCCGATGACTGCAAGGGAAGCTTCTTATATCAGTTTTGCTACTCTTTCAACACATTGAGTGTGGCATGGGACGTTTTATGTTTCCCAATGCCGACACTGGACATTTCTTTCTTTCTTAGGTACAGCTCTCTTTCCTCTTCATCTTTTGGCTTTTATAACCTTATTATTCCTTCTTCTCTTACTGCCTTTCTCCTACACTCCCATCCCTTTATGTCTGCCACCAACAACCTGTGGTCACTCTCTAAGGACACACTTGGTATTATCCTAATGTTAAAGGACTGCCTTTTCATTTCTTCATCCATGATAAAGTAGTCTATCAGTGACTATTACTTCCCATCCCAATTGTGTCTTGTGATCTTATGGATTTCTCTTTCCCTCTTATTCCAACTGATCGTCACTTTCGTTTTATTTCTTGCACATAACTCCAACAGTCTTCTACCCTCCTATTTTCTCTCTCCCCCTCCTTCCTTCCCTACCCTACTCTTCCTCTGTCATTAATTGTCATCTTCATTATTCTATCGTTCATCCCCACTACCTCCACCTGTAGCCCTTCTCACACTACAAAACTTACTCCATTTCTCCTCCCTTCATCATTCCCCATCCAATGTAAAATGAAGCCATTCTTTATTTCTCTCATGCTAAACTTAATAATCCAATTACTGCAAATTTTTAGTTTTAAACTACAAATTTGAATCTGTGCCTACCATCGTTTGCAAAACAATTAACAACCTTAGCCTGTTCACTTCTACCAGCACATCATGATGGTGATGAAGTACTTTACTTTATTCTTTATTCTGCCCCAGTATCTATTACATAAAAAGGGGCGTTCTTACACATAATTTATTTTTACATTGTCCCTTAATTTA
>CABEEJ010010231.1:0-15020 GCA_901482245.1 Timema douglasi
ACGGTAAATCATACGGATATGGAAAGTAGGTCAAACTGGGGTCTGAAAGTAGGTCAAACTGTACCAGGTCATCAGTATCACTACTCAGTTTGGTTAAAGAGCCACAATGAGTTCTGGCATTTAAAAAAATTATATACAGATAAGTTCATAATGAGACTGTTAAAAAATGACCACGTGTTCCGGCATTATGAGAATACTCCAACAGCAGTTGTTTCTTTTTACGGCCACTATGTGTTGGACAAGTTTTAGACATTTTCAAAAAAGGTGACCGTAAGTAAACTCTTTTTAAACATACTAATCTACTGATCAAAAATACATTTAACATAGGCACGATTAATAACAACGGCAAGGCTCATTTTGCCTTACAGGATTTGTTAGAATTACACTTAGAGGTTAGGTTGTATTAGGTCAGGTTAGGTTAGGCTAAGTAAGTTAGGTTACTGAACTTGCCTGACAAAACGTCGTAACCGTAAATGGAAACGACGACAACGACGCGTTATGTCAAAACCATAATGTTAGAACGCGTTGTGTCTCTTTAAAAGCAATCAGAACTCGAACTTTCTTGATGTGTCTGTTCCTCTAACACCACAAAGCGTTCTTATAGTATTTTTTGCTCATTGAGCGTCTTCTGTTTCTGATTTTAACCGATATAATAAGTTTAATTTCTTACACATAGTTATAAATATGATTTTTTATAATATCGGTCATAGATATTGCGTAATTTTACCAGTATATTTTCTCACAATTTAAAATGTTTTCTGGTCAAATGCCACAATACCCGCTACCAATGTTTATGAACTAATGAGATTAATCACTATACTATAAAGCCACATGGTTGACTCACTCACTCTCTGACATTAATGTTTACCCACTTACAGATGAGCTAAAAACTTGAAATTTGGCAAACTTATAGCTTCTAGCCTTTAATCGACAGGAAATTTTCAAAAAGTTAAAAACAAAATTTAACCCCCGAAAAAAATCAAAATGACGGAGCAACTTTAAAGTCGGTGCAGACCTTTCTTTGGAGGCGTATTGTGGCTAAAGGGTAAGACCTATCAAAAAACCGATTGAATCAAAGCTAGGTTTTTTTAAATTCTAGGTATATTTTGCACATTTTCCAAACTTTTTTAATTTTCTGACACACTAATGGGACAGCTAGAATCATAAAATTGTAAAAACAAGTCAACGTTCAAAACTACGTTGGAGTTAGATTAGTTTACACTCACTGGGAGTTTGTGGCGGAGCCCCCAACGAGCAATGCGAGTATTTGTATAAACTAAAATAAATGTATCTATTAGAGTAGATTTTATCTATATTATCAAAAAAAAATTAACAATATGGGTAAAATCTTTAAAAATACAGATAGCTCACGTTATATTCCATTTAATTTTAAGCGAATTTATACCATAGTTCAATTTTCATAAAAATAAACTTATATGACAGTTAATAAAGTTTCTATATCTAATTTCACATTTGATAGATAGTATAAAAACTTATAAAATAACATTATTAATGTGATTAAATGCTAACAATATTGACTGCGAAAGGTTAATATAGTCTAACATTGTATTACTACCAAAATTCTATCATATATGATCCTTTTTAAACAGTAATCAATTAATGTAATCGCTTTTCTTCTAGAAAATATTTTTTTTAATGTTTCCGATGCATCCTTTGTTGATCCTGAAGGGTACCAAGTTCATCTGGTGCGATTCCACCTTTGGTGGGGCTTATAAAATAAGGCCAATGTGCAATAATTTGAGCTAAGACTGCTACATTCCAGTGTAAGCAGTGTGTGCCTTATTGGATTATACAATTCAGCGCAGTTTTGTGTAGAAAGCAATAAAATAAAGTCCTGTTAACTTAGTTTTGCTAAAAAAAACCTTGCTTAGCAAAAAGGTAGATTATTTTTTCATGCACTGTTTCAGTCTCCTTTAGAGCTATACGCCTAATGACACTAATGCTGCAGGGATGAAAAATTGTGGATGTAAAGGATGTGTACCAGAAATTGCACGAAGGAAGATGGGGAAACCATTTAGTGAAAATAACCTCAGTGCACACGAGTGAGTTTCGAACCTTGACCAAGACGAGACTTTTTCAGCATAGGTAAAAGTCTATTATTATTATTATTATTATTATTATTAGCACCGCGTCTTACTACCCGTTCGGGTTATACGCACTTACGCTAATGTGTAATGGATAGGGTGATTGTGAGATGAAATGGATGACCTACAGCTTAACGTGGAATCCGAACCACGGTGGAGGCCTGGCATTCCCCACATTCACAAGTAAAAGTTTATAAAAACAGCATAGATAAGTATGTGTTACTAGGTTCCATGTCTTATTCTTGGTTGGAATATAAACAAGTGTTAATTTACGTTTCAACGAAACTAACATGGATGTGTTTAGTTCACTCAGCCTTGATTGGATAGTAAGATTCATGATCCTATAAAACATATATAATATAACAAAAATTAAAATTAACAGGTTAGTATGGTTTCCTTGTTTAAATAACAATAGTCTTATATCTTTTTTTTTATGAAAATACTATTTTAACATTCGGATCATCACTAATATTTTTTAACTCTCTCAAATGAAATAAAACTAACAATGTTTGTTGCAGGAAGTGCTTGTATAAACAAGTAAACATTTGATCAACAAAACGCTACGTACAAAAGACTAAAGGAGAAAAAACGAAAACAACAATTGTACCATCTAAACAGCTACTGAAATAGCTTTAGTCGCACAAAAAAATTCTAATGAGTGAACACGTTACCAAGGATAAGACTGAAAACGCCGGCGAACGTAAAGAGCAAAGATAGAGAGACAGAGAGAAAGAGTGAAAGATAAAAAAAAATTGTTCGTAAGCCTTTTCTCTCCCAGGAAAAACAGTTTTCTTTCTTTTGAAAAGTATGAAAAATGCAGGTGTTTTGTACGCTTCAACTTGCTTTATCCTCAAGCACGTGCGTCTAAGTCAAGTCACTTCAATCTAAATTACTCTAGACTGGACAAGAGTGGGTTATGTAACACACGCATTTATTTGAAAGATGTAGTCCTATTATATATATAGCATTTTAGAATACTTCAATGAACTTGGGACAGTTTACTAATCACAGCGTTTGAATATAAAACACATCATAGCGTGTTCTAAGATATTTATAAGATTTACTTAAGCTAAATACTTTACATTAAATTACATACTTTGAATAAAATAATTGGAACTATCCAGTCTAACTTATTGAAATTAAAATATTCAATTTATTTCCAAACAAATAACGTTTAAAAGCAGGTACTACAAAAAACTCAATATGCACTTTACCACTGATATCTTAAAACCATAAAATTGGTTAATCGTATAATATTAAACTTATGTAAAATGAATAAAGTTGATTTTTAAATCTAGTTTTAAACTAGTAAATTAAACTCTAGAATATACATTAATTTGTGAAACGAGAGCAAAATTTTATAGATGAGGAAAAACGGAAAATTCATTATCCTACAGTAACATATCATCGAAAGAGATGACTTTGTAACTGAAGGTAGCACAACTTTCATTCTTTCATTTAATAAGGAATTCTGTCGGTGAACTGGTGGTCTAGGAGTAAGGTGTCGGACTTCTGTGCTGGGGGTCCGGGGTTCAATCCTAGATCCCGACGCATATGTATCTGATTGCCAAACCCTTCCTTCACTTCTGACAAGACGTGTATTAATTACAACTTGTGAATGTATTGAACGCCAGGCCTCCACCGTGGTTCGGATCCCACGTTAAACTTTAGGTCCTCCATTTCATCTCACAATCACCCTACCATTACACATTAGCAGTAAGTGCGTACAACCCGAGCGGGTAGTAAGATGCGGTGATGATGATGATGATGATAATAATAATAATAATAATAATAATAATAATAAGGAACTGTGATCGCATGGTCTGGCAGGATAAACAACCTACCACACGCGTGGCAAGACTGGCGCGCGGAGCAATTTTAAATGGCACACTGAGTGATTTGAATAAAAATAATATTAAAACCTTCATAGTTAATTAAAATCATTGATATGAGTAAATTTTAATAACAACGGGTTTTATTTTTCGATGATTCATTTTTTGTTGTTGAAAATTTCAAAGTAATATATCCAGAACATATATTTTGCAAAACACATTTATAACTTTGGTATTTTTTCTGATTTATCTGATTTATATTAATATATTAAATATTCAAGAGACAGCAGTTATTTAATGTACTCAATTTATAAACATGTTGTTACATTTTTATTTTACAATATCAATTTAAATATGTTGTAATAGTGGTACTAGTTAACTAGTATGGAATATACACGATTTGGGTGGCTTAGGTTGGTTAACACACTGAGCGACTTTACAATATTACCTTGGTACAACACTACTTAAAGGTTGCAACACCTGGTCTAGAACTTTATTCAAGCAATATACTAGATTGCCTGTGATGAAAAGTTAAAGGTCTGAATTAAGGTCGGATGTTCTGAGAGTTTTCCCTAAATCAATTCCCAGTCTGCTTCCATACCAATGTGGGTGTATTTCTATTTAATTATACCTTCTTAAATCTCACCCAACTACTAATAATGGGTAAATATAACAGAAGTATAGGGAGACACATCAAATAAGAAACAAAGTGCAGTGTTGGTATTCACAAGGGTGACAAAATATATTTGAGAATTAGTATTTATGATCTTAAGTTTAGTTACGCCGTTCTAACGACTGATTAAAGCTTATACTATTATTGTTTTTTTTTCCTTCACCTCTGACAAGACATCTTGTGAATGTGGGGAATGCCAGGCCTCCACCGTGGTTCGGATTCCACGTTAAACTGTAACAATCACCCTACCATTACACATTAGCGTAAGTGCGTATAACCCGAACGGGTGGTAAGACGCGGTGCTAATAATAATAATAATATTATTATTATTGTTTTTATTGTTATTAGAGAGCGCATCAACTTTACAGCCAAAAAAGATCAAAAGTATGACTGTGGTAGGAACTAAAGTTTAGAAATAATACAAACCATGGGTTTTTAAGGTAATCTCATCATCAAAGGGTCATCAAATCTTGCGATTGCTTTCCCTACAGCTTTCAACTTTTGCCTATCCTGGTCCAGATATTTTACATCCTTATAGCTTCTGCCAACATAGTTCGCTATCTGATTCACGTACTCCAGTCTTGGTCTCCCTCGTGCATTTCTCTTTTGAACATATCCTTCTCCTCGTCAAACCATCATTATCTCAGTATATGGCCTACTATGTAAACTCTTCCTTGCTGTATATTTTTCCAAAGTATTCTTTCTTCATTTAATTTTGTTAGCACTTTTCTATTTGATGCCCTCTCCATCCATAATATTTTCAACTGTCTTCTGTAGCATCCCAATTTAAATTCTTCTAATCTTATCCTAGCAGCTATTCCAATCGTACACGTTTCACATCTGTAAAACTCAACACTCCAAACATATGCCTTTAAGAAACTTTTTCTGATTTCCAAACTTTTGCAAGTCGAGGTTAGTAATGTCTTCTTGCTATGAATCGCTTTCTTCATTCATGCTTTTTTACTTATATGAATATTATTCTTAATTTTGATATCTTTGATTACTTTACTTCACAGGTAGCAGAACTCCATTACTTCTTGTGGCATTATTTCTTAAAGTTCTATATTCATTGGACTGATTTATTCCCAACTACACATCTTAGATTTTGTTGATCATCATATTATATCTAATTTTCAGTATTTCGTCCATTCTTTTCAGAAGTTCTTAAAGGTCCTCCTCACTTTCAGCACAGATAGTATTGTCATCAGTAAATTGAAAGGTTTTGATAAGTTGATCCTTCTATTCTAGTTCCAGACATGTTTTCTCCTTTTATCTCTGTTAGTTCTTCTTCTACATAAGCTTTATATACAATCAAAGCTTGGTTGCATCCTCGTCTAGCACCTTTTCTTATTTTATCTTCTTTTTCATACTTATTAGTATTAATTATTGCTGTTTGATTATTGTATAGATAGGTAAGTTGTATGTTATTCTTCGGTCGTTATACTTGATCCCAATCTTTATCCAAATTTCAAACATTTTATTCCATTCCAAATTATCAAATGCTCTTTCGATATCCACACATGAAATGTACGTATTATTGCCCTTTTATTTTGTAATTATAATATCAGTATATATATTGACCAAGTTCCAAAACTGCTTTTCATATCATGCCAAGACCCCTCGTATAGTATGACATGCGTTAGATTGATGTGAAGTAATTTTTTATTTTAGGCGTTTCTTGCTACTAGTAGTAGTGGTAGTGATTGTGGTAGTGGTAGTGGTAGTGGTAATGGTAATGGCAGTAGTAGTAGTGGTATTGGTAGTAGTAGTGGCAGTAGTGGCAGTAGTGGCAGTAGTGGTAGTGGTAGTAGTAGTAGTAGTAGAATTCCGAGCTATGTTCATACTTTTAAGTATGAAATGAAAATTTTGAATCGACAAAAAAAATTAACGAAAACAATAAAATAAATAACATACAAAAATCCCTGTATAACAACCAAATGTAAGCTATGTTACTGTACATAAACTTATCTTTACTGTACAAATAGCCTACACTCAGAAAGAACGCAACAGCTCATATCTTTTGGCAATCTAGTTCATGCCTTGAGAATGGCAGGAATCATTTGAAGATCAAATCATGATAATGGAGGGAATCATTTGAAGTCCAAGTCTTGAGAATGGTGGAAATCATTTGGTGTTAAAGTCTTGAGAATGGTGGAAGTGAGTCGGGTGTATTTCAAGGACAAAACTAAAACTGTTGTACTGTAACTTAATATTGTAACCTCGTAACCTCAAATTATTTCTTAAAAACAAGACCTGTATGATGTATTTTAACACAAAAGAAATCAGAAATTGCAAAGGCCTTTAGAGTTCCCCCTAACACACTTTCAAAATTTTTTAAAAACAAACAAAAAATTTTGAGCAATTAAAATTAGAATGGACAAGATAGGAAAATATTAAGAGGACCGGAAAACCCATATGTGGACATCTGTGTACTGAAGTGGTTAAAACAAGCGAGAGACAAGAATGCCCCAGTGGGTGGCCCTCTTCTTAGAGCAAAGACAGAATATTTTGTATCTGGACTAGGAAAAACAGTCTTCAAAGAGAGTGCAGGGTGGCTAAATGGATTTAAACAACGAACCGGAATTTCCTTCAAAGACGTATGTGGTGAAAGTGGTTCTATTGATGTGCGTTCAGCCAATAATTGGAAGGAAAACATGAAAGAAATGATCAAGGACATAGAACTTTTTTTTAAGTCGATGAGACGCTATTTTTTTTTACAGGTGTACGTACTCATGATAAAACTCTTGCATTTAAAGGTGAATGGTGCAGTGGGGGAAAGCTTAGTAAATATCGAGCAGCACTGTTAGTTGGAGCAAATATGGATGGTTCTGAAAAGCTGCCGTTGTTAATGAATGGAAAAAAGGCTAACTTACGTTGCTTCAAAAATGTATAATCGAAGCCAGTGGAATACGAGTCAAATAGAAAAGCATGGAGGACAGGTGATCTGTTTGAAAAATGGCTTTTAAAAATCGGCAAACAGTTTGTCAAACAAAATTTGACAATCCTTTTATTCATTGACAATTGCACTGCTCATAACAGAGTTCCTCTTTTGAAAAATATAAAGACTATCTTTCCCCACCAAATACTAAATCAGTTATTCAACCTATGGACCAAGGAATAATTAAGAACCTAAAACATTTCTACAGACAAATGTTGGTTGAAAAAAATTATTTCTGGGTATGTGCTTATTCAGAAAATTTTACTTGACGTACTTCAAGCCTCAAGAATGTGTAAGCAAGCGTGAGACCAAGTGAACGTTGAGAGCATTAAGAACTGTTTAAAAACAGCTGGCCTTATCAAGAAAGGAAATGATGTAACTGTGATTGAAGCTGCGCCAGCTATTGACAACTGGGAGGAAATTACTCCTGATCCTAATATCTCCTATGTGGAATTCGTCAGCGAGGATGAAGAAGACGTGGAAGTGTGTGGTGAAGTTACTGATGCAGACATCGTCGCCGAAGTTCTCAACAATAACATCCAGCCTGAGGATGGAGCATCTGGTGATGAAGACAATTCTTTAGTAGTTCAGGAAAGACCTTTCCCAAGTGTGGCAGAAGCCATGGACCATATCCAAGAACTCGGGCTTTTTTTGAAAGTCACAACAAAATAAGTGATTAAATTTTCCATTCAATTAATCAATTAGAATCATACGCTATGACAGAGACTTATATCAGGAAAACAGATTAAAATCTTTGAATTTTTAGAGAAATTGTGAACAGATTATGTCCAGATACGTTAAATAAAGTTTTTGAGCTTGATTGCAAACCTAGAAGTGTTTATTTTCCATTCATTTTAATAAACTTATTTATTTCGAGTTTTTGGATAATTCAAATTTGGTCCTGGTTCCTTTAAGTTCGAGTTATTCAGTTTCCACTGTGTCTAATTAGAAATATAACATTATTATTTCACACACCATCTATAGAAGGAAAGGGGTTTCACAACGCTACCGTTACTAGTTTAGACATATGTCTTGGTCTGACGTCACTCACACTTTGTCATACAAATATATTTTTTAAAAGATGATCTTAGTCTCAGTTTGTTCTTTTTTTTAAAGGGCTCAATTTTGTGGATCAGAATTTTAAATCTTGTGTAGGATTAAAAATGGGCTGTAATTTTAAATATTTTTTGTGAAAAACCCGTAGTTCATGGATTTTTTTAAATACATATCTGCAACCGTTGTTTACAGTGAACAGCACTCATTTTTAGCTCCTGGTGCATATGTGAAGCTATAAAAAATGAAATTTCCGTTATTAGAAATAATCCCCTTCACAGTTTTGATATGTTACTGTTCCAAAAACCATATAAATCGGTGTTTGATTATAATTTTTCAGCTAAATAAACGTTTATACTCAAGCTAAATTAATTTAGTTTTGTTTTACCTGTAATATTTGTTGATAGTATCTGTAAAACTGTCGGAAACTATCGATAGTCCTCCCTATCGATAGTATCCAACTACTCTACTGACTGAACAATTCCAAAGATGGCGGATATTAGCGCGTGGATGGGCCTTAATCTGCGCGTGCGCTAGTTTTATTTGGGGCACGGCCTCGTGGTATCGAGAATCTACATCTTCCGGAAGGATCTTCCACATGACTGCGCGATGTGATAGAGACGACGCATTTCATGTGCACAACAAGCTAGCTTCCCTGGTCCTAGATTATGGAAGAACAATGTCAGACCTTCCAAACAGCTTCCAGTTCACTTTCCCCCAGCCCTGTCCCTTCTCTCATGCTCCAGCCACATTTAATAAATAAGGGATGTTCAACCAAGGAAGAAATGAACTTCATATCTTCGCCACAACCAGGTAACACCTCGGTTAGGGTAAGCGATGACGAAGGAGCCGCCGTGGCGGATTATTATATTTCTATTTAAATTTTGGGATTTAAATTTATTCATCCCAATTCCTTTTCTAGTATTTTTGATTGGTAAATGTCTAGTCACTTTGGAATAGTGGTGAATTTTGATACTTACTATCACATGATATTTTCTAATCACTTTAAGGAGGTATCGATGTTAGGAACCTTATAGCACAACTATTTAAGATTTTACGTTTGTTAGGGAAGTTGCCTACCTGTGACGTCACAGCAGGCCAAGATAGAATTTCCCAATTATTTTTATCTTAAACTAGTTTTTTTGTAAACGTATTTTTTTAAATAAATCATCTAAAGAGTAGGCTATTTGGTTTATTAGCAAAAATAGTTTGTAGGAGTTTTCTTGCCAGGATGGAGATTAAAAAAGTCCATGTTAGCATTTGTCAATCTATAATATGAAATAATAAAACGGTATTTTTAAAAAGAAATTCAATGTTTTCAATGCGCAAATGGCATAGTGAGTGCGTAAACTCGTCAGAGGAAGAGGTAAAGTGCTATCAGTAGATAAACAAGTAGCCTCACAGGGTGAAATAATTATTTTGTTCTCTCTCTTTCTATTTAGTACATTAACATCCAAGTATGATTAGTGCTTAGACTGCTTAGGTGCGTCAAGTTGAGCTACTACCCGTTTTGCAAAATAGCTTTGGAATCTCCAAGTAAGCAGCATCGTTAAATAACTAGTCGCCTTGTAATAGTGATGTATTATAGAAACCTTAAATGCAGTTTGTTTCTTGGCTCTCTTGGATGGAGTCTTTATTTGGAAATATTTGTGTTTACTCTTAAAGTGTTCGCGTTAGTTTAAACTTACTGTACTTGTTGTATGTTACTTAAAAATGACACTGTTCAATTTACTACTTTATTTGGGGATTGTGGGAAAGCGTTCGTTTTCCACGGCTGCTATAGGCAATCAAAATTTTATTAGAAAACCACAGAATAATCATGTATATAAGACCCTACCTCGTGTATTTTCTTTGTTGTCGCTGAATAAACTTTTATTAATCTTTGTTTAAATCACTTATTTTCTTTGGATGATTTTTCTGTAATTATAGTTAAATTAATTTTATTCCTATTATGTTTTAATTAAGTTACTTTTCCAGATTTCCCTTTGAGAAATAATTTTTTTTTATCAAAACATAAAACCAAAATCTATTATAGTATAATTTTCATAAGAAGACACTTTTAGAAAATAAAAATATATTTTTACATCAACAGTGATAATCATCATTATTTTAAATTTATATCTATTGATAATATTTATCGAAAGTTACAATAGCAGATCACATGACGTGACGTATGAATACGTGAAAGTAAAACTATTATATTTTCTAGGTTTCTGGTAAGGACCTTCCTATGAAAATGGGACTGTATCATATGGTCAATATATTGACGTTTTTTCTGGTTAAAATAGTGACAAAACCTTGGCAATAGGTTCAGCAAATTTAGTTTCAATAGCGGTTTCTTCGGTGGCCGCGTGGCCTGACGCACTACTCGTGTTGGATTAGACTACCGAAGATAGGGTAATCAGTGATCGAACCCGGTCGGGTCCACTGAAGGTGGTTTTCTTTAAATGGTTTTACTCTCTCTTTCCACGCAAATGTGGGTTCACTTCCTCTTAATTAAAACCCTTCCTAATCCCTAAACAACTAGTGTAATTAGCAGACCCCTACATAAGCGTATAATCCGAACGGGTAGTAAGATGAGAGTTTATTTGTTATTATTAGGTATTCATTAATATAATTCTATTAGTGGAATGATTAGTGTCCCATAATGCCGTGTTGCGCATTACTCCCTCCTCGGCCTTCTTGTGACCTGCTACGACTTACAAGGGCCTTTCTCACCCCATACAGCTTATATGCGATGTTAAGAACAGACCCGGCCTGTCTGCCCTTTGCAAGCATCAATTATGCACGGGGCTTTTTTATATTCCTCCCTTTAGTCTTCTCTTCTTTTCTTTCTCTCTCGTTCACCCTCTCTCACTTGCCTTCTTTTGGATGGTTCTAGGCTTGCGCTTACTTCACCAACCTATACTATGTAAGTGAAAAACATTTACCTTTTAAAATATCAAGCTGGCATCTAATTAGTACTAATAACAAACATTAAATAAATAGTACGTAACTCCACGAGGAATTTCTCTCTCTTATGTTTAAAAATTGAGACATTTAATCAAAACTCATATTATTTGTGAAACAAAATAATATACACCAGTGCTCCCAAGTATAAGTTGCGCTATACTCACGTAAAACATTGTTTGCCTCTCGGTTTTAAATTTTATAATTTTATTTTTAAAGAATTAATGTCCTCATTTGTATATTTGGACCAATAAAAAAGATCGATATTGGGTACATACAGCTTCAGGTCATCGCATTGCTATTAAATTCCTCATTTATAGATTTAGACCAATAAAAAAATACATTGAGTATTGAGTCTAAAATTATATGGCTAGATCATTGTTGTACAAACATTTCTCCTAAGAGGGTAAAGGAAATATAACAAACTTTTTGAGAGACCTGCTAATATTTAATTACTCAATGGTATTAGAGAATTATTTCTTTTAACAAAAGCTAACCAAATTGGATTAACGTATTTGCCAAAATCTCAGAAACTATTGGTTTTATAAAAATATATTTAAAATAAAAGTTTTTTGTTTTAGTAGTTCTAAAATTTTGAAACTAGAAGTTATTTACTATCGTAAATAGCTGAGGATTTATGAACATTTACGCTTCTATAAAATACCCTAAAAGTAATTTTCATGTGGTAAAATGAAAATAGCCATTTTGTTTATGATCTTCATCAACGCCTAGATACAAGTTTTTATCAAAATCGTTGATGCCAGTTTTGAGAAAAACGTTCTTTTCTCTTTTCGCCCTTTAGTAAACTACTCTTAATTTTATCGTTAGACATACATACAAACAGCATTGCAAAAACCCCTTTATAGGGTTCGGGGGAGGGGTGGGTGGTATGAAAAGCTAACATCCATCAACACATTTCGGTTTATATTCTTTTTGACAGTTTAATTACCTTACCTTTAGTGTTCGAGAAGTTTATATATATATATATACTCGTACATTTGCCTATAAATTGAAAGTTATTGGTTTTATGAAAATAAGTTTAAAATAAAAGATTGTTACTATAAATAGACATACATACTTGCAATGATAAGTAATTCCATATCTCAAAGAGCTACGAAGATATGATAAAAGAAATATTAGAATTTGCACATCAGACCGGAAACCTTGAAGTCATTTTGACGAAAAATTGAGAATAGCCATTTTGTTTGTAATATTGATGAATATTTAGAAATTAAATTTAATCAAAATCGTTATAGCCAACTTTGATAAGTCAATGTTTTCTCTTTTCACTCTCAAGTAAACTACCATTAATTTTAGGGTTAGATATTGCATTTTTAAAATTCCCCTAAAAACCCTAGATACCAAATCTTAGTCCAATCGATCAAATGGTTTAGGCTCTACTCCAAGTTACAGACAAACAAACAGACATACGGAAATTCAAAAACCACTTTTTCGGATTCGGGGGGTTCATGACACGTCGAAAATCATCAAAATCTCGAGTACAATCTTTTTTTACGATCAGAATATTTTCTCTACCTGTAAGTTAGTGTGAAAGTAAAAAAAAATCGGTGTTTTTAATGGTAGAACATTTGTCATATTTTTTAGATACTAAAATTTCAATTTGTTCCCGTTGCATGGTTGGTGAAATGTATTTTTTCACTCAAATAATGAGTTAGTGAGAGTTGTCAAGTCCTAGACTTGGAGTTGTTTATAAGTCGTGTGCTGATATAATCAGTCGGTTGAGAAAGATAACTTTAAATACCTCAAATAATAATCAAACGAAACACATACTGTACACATTATTTCGCCACCCTCCAAAATATGCAGCCCTGTGAAAACGCACATGTCCAGCCCTGTCACAGTAGACCTATTACTTTTAAAAGTATAAGCTGATAGGTTTTTTTTAATGTTTTAAAGTGAAAGTGCGTTGGTGAGGGAAAGCATCTACCACTCTACTATGAAATATCACTTTGTAATCGTGTCATGTGCTACACATCTACTTTACCCTTTCACTCAGAAACTGTAATACCGACTTAGATGAACTTTCGCATAGGCACAACTCAGACGTTCAGTTAACATATAGGCTAATTGAAACTACTTATACTACCTAACCTAAGACACCAACCACCCCTCCTCCAGTATTCACCCCCCAAATAGTGTTATCTCAGTTCAGCACGTCCCACTTTGGCGCCTATAAAAGTTTGTTTAAAATTTAAGGTTAGGTTAGGTTAATCGGATACATTGAAAAATGACACATTTGCATGCGACTCAAACCCAGGACCTACCAGATTATTTAGTTTGGTTTATTCACCAAAATAGGGAGGAGGCAACTTCCTGTCGGGATGTGAATCAAATGGTTCGTCAGAGCATATCATGTCTTCCTAGAATAATAGGAGATATAAAAGAGCTTATTTTGAAATACAAATCAATGTTATCAATATGGAAATAATAGAGTGAGTGTTAAACTTGTCAGCGGAAGAGGGGACAGTGTTATTAGGAGATTAAAATGAGATCTCACAGCTTCAACTACTAATTTTGTTCTCTTTTATTCTCTTTCGTACATGGACGTCTGAAGAATACAAACCACTTTGAGAAATATGTTGAATTTCACCAAATCATCTACATCGAGAAAATAAAGTTGTAAAGTATTGAATTTTTAGTATCATATTATTTTAATTTTATTTTATTAAAGTGATATATTATTAAAATAAGACATTATTACTTGGAGATAAAATTAAAATTGGTGAAAATTAATTTTATTATCTATCAACCAACAAAACTACAGACGGTAAAAAAATATGTTATTTTTTCATTGACTAAACTCATATTTTATAGTGAAAGGAGTAAAACACTGGCATATTCTGATCAAATATATAGGTATGATCTACCCGAAAAGTTGCTGAAGGGGGGAGGGGGGGTGTTGGACCTGTGACAATGATGATCAAGTAGATCTTCTTCAGGAAATATATGAGCCTATGTGCCTCTATAGTAGTGCTTCTAGATCCTCTATGGTTTCACATTACTCCTATACTGGCATAGGGAATTTGACACCCTCCCACTCTCCTCTACTTTTAATCAAATCTTGTACATTTATTTTCACATTCTCCTTTACAGATTTGTCCACATTCAAACCTTAAACAAAACCCACACTACCTTAAAAGTACCAATAGTTTTAGTGCACTATATTACAAACAATTTAATAACACAACACACTGCGGAGTGCGGACCATTGCAAAAACTACATGATCAGAGATGTGAGTATGAATTGTGGAGGCCATTCCTGGTCGCATTAGAAATATACATTTGTGGACACGTGGATACTATTATTTCAGGCTAATATAGTCTGGACTACCAATGATCAAGTCGGGGATATACAATTATACACTTCTAAATCCTATTTTATTATTCTGGTGTGGTTACATTCAAATAGACAACACGGGTACTATACTAATACGCTAAGGGGGATCTAA